>JAHPZR010006832.1:27500-41191 GCA_019787425.1 Platygyra sinensis | reverse complement strand
TTTTTCCTCGAGCTTCAAAGTTGGCCAATAGACCATTTTACAGTTGTCTGCTTAGTGACCTGGTCTCTGAATGACAGCGAGGCTGGAGTTGACCTTGTTTTGATACAGACCTCACTGTTTTATTGTGCAAATCATGTTGTTCTTATGCTAACTAGTTGGCATTTACATAAGAAGAGCAAAGAGTTCTGTATCAAAACAAGGTCACCTCCAGTCTCGCTTGCATTCATGGCCAGGTAGCTAAGCACACAACTGTAAATATAGATCGTTTTCACGTGACGTCATCGCTTTCTAAAATCCAAAACTAAAGCGCCCCAAAGTTTTTATCGTCATCAGGCATAAGAGACGGTATATTTATATCTGTTTACAATTTTACAGCTCAATAGCGTGCTTCGTTTGGAAACCAGAGCATTTTCAATTTCAGAGTTATGGCGGTGCGTGACACAAAGCTACGATCGCATTTGCCGAAAAATATATACCTATCTCATGATTTGTAGCTTTTTTAGAAGTTAGAGTATTAGGAAAAGTGCTTATGTAAACGCTTGTTTGTTAAGTACAGATAATCAGTCGCCCAGATAGCCAAAGTAACTTCCAGATGTTTACACTATATTTCGGCCGCCATGTTGGTGCACATCTGATGTGCACCAACATGGCGTTTCCATACTGAGCTCTGTAAATTTCTGCGAAACATTTCGACGAATATCTGCGGTTTGGGAAAACGCACAGTCGTAAAACTTGGAGAAGTGTCTTGCTTATTTATATCCAATAAGATCACAATTTCTTGACGTTATCCACTGAATGGTTTTCGATTTATTTTTTTATTGCGCGACATTCGTGCGCGGTCAAAATATGCAAATTAGTACGATTGACGTCATAAGGTGTGTAAAACCTTAAAGTCGTCATAGCATCTGAGGGGAATAAGCGAAGGAGTGAAAAGTTTTTCGTTACCGGAGGGCCTGTTTTAGCGAGCTGCGAAACACCACGTACATGGAAGGCACTGTCTTGCTTATATTTTCGAAAGACGAAGTCAGAAGAGTACATTGTTAGCGATTTCTTCGGACACACCGGCCCAACTGCAAAGCGACGAATGCGTCCGTGTTGTTCCCTCCATATATTTTCGAACAAAGTTTCCATCGACGGCTTTTAAACAGTAGAGATCCTCTGCAATGGAGATGTCTTAATAAAGATTTAGTGGCAGTACTCTCGAGTCTTCACACGAACAGGAACAAACTGAAAGGGAGTGATGATTTCAATTGAAATAACATTGACCTCGCATCATTAATTGTGATTTGTGTGATTTTGCAGGCAGGCATGATTTCGGCTGATGATTTCTTGCAGACTTGTTATCAGGACATGTTAGCACGATAATCCTAATGCAAGAATGCGATAGCAAATATAGGGAAATTTGTTTCAACAGAGCTTTTATAATAACTCAGAGCCGAAAAATTTGCCTCGGGTTGCTTCAAGGCGTCTTGTTCACTCGTTATAAATATGTTGATATACATGTAGGTAGGATCTACAGAGGGAGGGAGAGAGAAAGCGAAAAAACACAACCCTCCCTGTTAGGATCAGGAAAATAGTACACTGTATTTGAATCGTGTTTGGTTTGCCTTAAAACCGATAAACCAAATTTATCACTGAAGATGATAAAAGCCATTCGAGCCAAGCCGTTCGGTTAGCGCGATGTCTGTTGTGTAACAGTCTCGCGATACAAATCGGGAGTCACGTTGCAGAACCAGACACATTCGAATACTGAGGACATCAGTTGTATCGACGAACAGTAAACTAACAAGAGGACTTGAAGCAATCCGCGGTATAACACGGAATTCTACTACTTTTCAGTCTGAGTTTTTGAGACGCCAAACGAGCGGGCGAGTATTTATCATGAACGAGCGTGTGAACGAGAGTATCTCCAGGAGTATGTTCAACGCAACTAGAACTGGTAATGGATTTAATAAAACAACGAGAATTGGCAATGGATTTAATAAAGTAATTATGTATATTCTCCCCTCCAAGAAGAAAAGGGAAATACTGTTTGAAGCAACTAGAACATGCGTTTGGTTGATGTTTGCAGCACGTGTGTGAGATTTGCAACACAACCCTGTCCCAAGTGGTAATTAATAAATCATCACAGAAATCAGGTTAACTGTTTTGTTAAAGCGAACAGCGCTTTCACCTTTTTCTTACATTGAAGGCATGACAGATTTACGGTTTACCAATTTAAGACTGTTTCCTTGTTTCTAAGGTCGCAAAGCGTATACTATCTTGCTTTTATCGATGCTTTTTATCCACTGATGAAGAGGCAGCTGCCTCGAAACGCATGGAAGTTTTAAGTACTTTTTCGCGCAAGAACAAATATCCACTAAGTTTTCTTTAACGAACAAACTTTGCGCAACACAGTTTTCCTCTTATTTCGACATACTATCTTCGTCGTCCTCGTCTTCTTCCATCACCTAGCTCCTTCTACCACGACCCGACTCGATACTGGCTCTGAACGATCGAATTTAAAGAGCCTTCCCCTTCTACCGCTAACTGCAGCGACTCGACATCACACGAAGATGATTTTTTACTGGATAATTCATCATCTGAGGACATTTTCCACTGAATAAAACCGCGAAAAAGACGGCTCGGTGAGTGCTAAATTTGTAGGAAAAACAGTGACTCGAAGTGAAGCAATCGAAATTTACACACCTTATGATGTCACTAGTTCCAGGCCTCGGGAAACGAAAATTGCATTTTTTGCCAACTTTAGAGGGATAAAAAAAGTAATTTGCGCGCTGGACCAGAGCTTAAATTCGAAAATTATGAATCAGTGCAACATAGACTTCAATTTTCTGGAATAAAAAAGGGAGCTAAAATTTCATTTCATAGGCACTTTAAAGTAAACAAGATTTTGCCGATATCCATGTCTCACTTAAGTGAAATTTGGGCACAATACTCTTGCCAGTCTTGGCATTCTCAAGTTGATTACCTAAAGTAAATGTTTAAAACATGTACAGTGGCACCCCGCCATAACGAACCCTGCTATAACGAAATCCCTGCTATAACAAATAGATTGTGACGGTCCCAACGCACAATTTACCCCGCTATAACAAATATTTTGTCTCAGTGTCGCTCGCATTCAGTGAAAACAACATGATGATACAAATAATTGACAAGCCAAGCACGACTCTTATTGGTCAAGATAGGTAAACTTTGACCTTCAAAGCTTTGCTTTATTTAAATGTAGCTGTTCACGCGCAAGTCTGTAGTCTATAACGAACATTTTTTCGGTACCGTCACACTTCGTTATAGCGGGTTGCCACCGTATTATAATTTGCGTTATGTTAACTGAAAAAGGACCATAACCAATTTACCTTGACCCAAAATGCACTGCTGAACCCCTGATATTATACATTTATTGTAAGCAACTCCAGTGACTAGGTCTCAATTTTGGATGGACTGGTGAATATGGTACAGTCTCATTTAAGGTAATTCCTTAGTATTGCATTGCGCATCCTTACTGCGCACGATTTTCGCGTCATCAGCGCGGGCAGACGAGCGTGTGTACGTGCAAAACGTAAGAGATTTCCCTCAAACTAAGCTCGATGACGGAATAAATTCTCCTTTTCTCTTAAACGAGCACGGTGACCCCCAATTTTTATTTCAGGTATTTGCTAAGAATAGTCTAATGAAGAACATATTTGAAGTGGAAAAAACGTTAAGTTTGATAGAAGAACATGATCTTTTTTTGGAAAATAGTTCCCAACTGGGTGTATTTTGGCCAAGGCGAGGACTTCAAGTTAACCACGGAACTGTCCGAAAAAGTGCAATATCCCCGCAACCAGGCAATCAAAAACGGCTTAAATGAAGCAATACTGCTTATTTCAATAAATGAAGCTTTACTTTCAAGACAAAATTTTGTCCTTTTCAAATAACCAAGATTTAATTTTGTATGAAGGTGATTCGAACTTTTAACGCGCTACCAGTAAAAATACCCGATTTTAAGAGCCTGCTGACGCGTAAACAAGCACCGTGACCCCTTTTTTATTGCATTTTTATAATGTTCATATCATGAATGTTCATTACGCCAAGTTTCAAAAAAAGTTTGATAGTAGAACAATTTCAAGGGAATTACCTTAATGATTTCATTTTGAGAAAGACTGTTGTTATTCTTTGGCATTACATCACGTAAAGTTAATTTAAAAGCAATGTTCCAGTTCCAATCAAAATAAATTATTATCCATTTTAAAAGTTATAAACAGTCTGTGTAAACAACCTATTATTTGATTTTTGTATTTTTTTCTGTTTCAAATAATCTGGGTTTGAGTCCAGGCTGGGAACATTGTATTGTGTTCTTGGGCGAAACACTTTACTCTCACCTGACAGTGCCTCAGTATCCACTCAGGTGTATAAATAGGTACTGGCAACTGATAACCCTGCGATGGACTAGCATCCCATCCAGGGGGGAGTAGAAATACTCCAAGTCGCTTCATGCTACACAAACTGGAATAAGCGCTGGCCTGATGGGCCGCTTGGCACATATACAGACTTTACTTCCACTTCTGAGTTGCCGTTTGCTTCTTTTTCGGTACGAGTACTTGTGCAAAACGTTTAACGTGAAAATGACTTGATTTTCATACGAATGAACGTACAGGTGACATATTTTCATACCAATAGTTTCGCACAAAGATTCGTTTTTTAACAAGAATAACAGTTCACTCACAAACGCTTCTTGACGTTCTGCTAACAAATACTCCAGAACTTTTTTGTTAAAAGTGGAACGTTCGACCCTGGACTAAGCGATCACTGCATGGTCTACGGAGAAATGATTGAAAAAGTTGATAAACATAGAACGAAGGTACTAACCTATAGGCAAAAAACACCGATTTTGATCAGCTCAATCGCAATATTCAAGAAGCACCGTGGCAAGTGGGAGGCATGTTTACCGATGTATAGACAATAAGTACAATTATTGGAATGCTCTTTTTGAAAACACAGTGAACGAACACGCCCCTATCAAACGAAAACGTTTGAGTGAAAAGGAAGTACCCCACATGACCTCAACTTGGAAAAAGACAATAAGGAACAAGAGGAAATACGCCATTCAGTTTGCGAAGAACCGAACGCCAGAGAACATGGAACTCAAAAGGACGTACAGGAACATTGCTACACGAGAACGGAGGAAAGCTATTATGGAATACTGGTTTACCAAATCTGAGGATAATTTCCGACAAAACAACGATTCATCAACCTTATATGGTAACATTTTGCATTTTTTCTGCTCACAGAAAATGTCGCTGGTGAGTAGGTAACATTAATCATTACGAAAAAATCAACATTGTTTCCAGCGTACGCGATTTTGCTCTTTTCTCATCTAATTATTTCTTTAATTCATTAAACGCTGTTTAAGATAAACAAAAGTTCTTGCGACCCCGGCAAACAGATCCATCAATTTGAAATTCCAATTCTTCACTGGGGGTTATTTTCTTTCTTAGGCAACACAATAATGTAACAAAAGAGAAGACTTACAGTACAGTACTGAAAGAGACCTGGGCTTATTCACGGTTATTGAAGGTTGTTACGCCTTTGTATCACTTCAGTATAAATCCAAATAGCCAATAATAGATAGCACACGTAATAAAATGTGACCCCGACGTGATTCGAACACGCAGCCTTCTGAACTGGAGTCAGACGCGCTACCATTGCGCCACGGAGTCAGGTCGATTTGTATAATTTACGCTTGTAGAGTTGTTCAATCTGATTTCTGTCAAGGATGGGGCGATGGATCAAAACTGTTCCACTTGAAAAAATGAAATCCTCCAACAACAAAAACGGAACAAGTTTCTGAAAAAAGAAAGTACAAATATTTTTAGGCAAAAGAAAGGCTACCAGAAGTTCTGGAAGAACAAACCATTAGGTACGTCTCTGGCGGCAGGTGTTTAAAAGGGATTTTTAAATTATAACTAAGTGACAGTTCTCTTTACCATTGTCTTCACATATACTTTCTTCGGAAAATCCTTAGGTTTCCATGTTCTTCACGATTTAAAACGGCGCGCTTTTTAACTCACCATATGGATGGTGCATTATAGGCAGTACCCTCAAGGCCCAAAAGGGCACTCTCATTCATAATGACCCAGATCATTGGTCTTTACCCCTCACTTCTTCCAACCACCTCCCCCTTAACTTCATTAAGAAGTAATATGACAGCTGAAACATTCACTATGAAATGACAGAATCCATTTCAACACAACAGCACATTTCATTTATTTTGACGCGTTGTTTCATGATTTCCACGCCTTTCGGTACCGCTTTTACGGTTTTCTCAATGCTAACGGTTTTCAAAATAAAAGCAAAAAATGTAAGCTGACCCCGACGTGATTCGAACACGCGGCCTTCTGATCTGGAGTCAGACGCGCTACCATTGCGCCACGGAGTCCGCATGTAAGTGGCCTTTAATGGCCACTTAATGACAAAATCAGTTAGAGACTCTAGCATTTTCCATTCAAAGGAGAGTGCAAACTACTAAAAAATGAAGCAAATTTCTAAGTTAAATGTAAAAAAAACTTTATCCAGCAGTTTTTTTTCGGATGACATGGTAGAGTGATAGACCTCCTGACTCGTACATTTCCTGGCTTCTCTGATCCTGCGGAGTGCTTGAAGAGGAGAGGACCTATTTACCAAACCATGTATAGCATGTCGTTTTAGTGTCATTAGCACGGTGTTCCCTCGTTATATTCTAATCTTTTTCGTTTTTCTCTTCATTCTTTGCTTGCACAGTTAATAAAGGCTGGACACGATTGACCGTCGGACTCTTCTCTCTGGTAAAAAATAAACTAAAGTATTCTGTAATGAGCTGTATGTCTATGGAGTTTATCTCGTGACCGCTGGTATGTCATCAGTATCCAGTGTAATAAAGTCGAACTTGACTTACGTTTCCTGTTACAGTGATTTACAAGAGTACCGAGTTTAAGTACGGCCTTTGCATGCAAGTGATCTAGTCGAACAGTTTTCACATTAACTTATGGTTCAGAGCTAAAACCTGGCCAATTCTAAGTTCCTTTCAACTGATGTCACGGCCACAATAAGCTGTTCATTTCCTAAAGAAAGTCCATGATTGGAAAAAAACAGGTCATGATTAGCGAAGGTTATATCATGAACAGTTAATATTAGGATCAGTGACTCAACTAAGACAAATAGAGGTATGCTTATAATGACCCATGACTTAGTGGTATAATTTTTTTGAACACTTTTTGTGGCGGTGGTTGCATCTAAAACAACGTTGACAACCTATGTTTAAGGACATATTTTTCTGTTATAAGTAATTCAACACTAAAGGTTAGACTTATTCAGGTCTTGTCAGTCAGTTGCTGCCTTGATCGAAGGAGAATGGATATCAGAATTGAAGCCATGTAGTTACTACTAAATAAAAGTGGGAAACGGAATTAAACCTTTTGGTGTTGACAATTACTCACCTTATAAACGACTGCTTTGTTCTTAAGGCAGCCATGACATTTGTTCCATGTTTTCTCCACCACATCTGGAAAAGCACAGATCGAGAAACATTCTCCGTTGCAAAACCAAAGTACACACCCAGTATTTTCGCCAACAGAATCCTGTTACTTCGCGCAAAGCTACGCAGATTAAAAAACAAATATCAATTTTACTTCCAAGAAAAGATAAGCTGACCCCGTCGTGATTCGAACACGCAGCCTTCTGATCTGGAGTCAGACGCGCTACTATTGCGCCACGTAGTCAGGTCGATTTGTGTAATTTACGCTTGTAGAGTTGTTCAATCTGATTTCTGTCAAGGATGGAGCGCTGGATCAAAACTGTTCCACTTGAAAAAATGAAATCCTCAAATAACAAAAAACGGAACAAGTTTCTGAGAAACGAAAGTACAAATATCTTTAACATTTTTTAAAGAAAGGCCACCAACAGTTCTGGAGGAACAAACCACTAGGTCCGTCTCTTGTGGGAGGTGTTAAAAAGGGATATTTAGATTATAACTAAGTGGCAGTTGTCTCTACCATTTACTTTACCTATACTTTCTTCGGAAAATCCTCAGGTTTCCATGTTTTTCACCATTAAAAACGGCACGCTTTTAAGCGAAGCCTCTCCATATGGATGGTGCATTATAGGCAGTACCCTCAAAGCTCCAAAGGGCACAGATCATTGTTCTTCACACCTCACTTCTTTCAACCACCTCCCCCTTAACCTCATTAAGGAGTATTATGATGGCTGAAACATACAGTATGAAATGACAGAATCCGTTTCAACACAACAGCACATTTCATTTATTTTGACGAGTTGTTTCATGATTTCCACGCCTTTCAGTACCGCTTTTACGTCAGCTTCTCAATGCAAATGGTTTTCAAAATAATAGCAAAAAAAGTCAGCTGACCCCGACGTGATTCGAACACGCAGCCTTCTGATCTGGAGTCAGACGCGCTACCATTGCGCCACGGAGTCCACATGTAAGAAAAAGTAGCCTTTAATGGCAAAATCAGTTAGAGACTCTAGCATTTTCCATTTAAAGGAGAGTGTAAACTACTAAAAATGAAGTAAATTTCTAAGTTAAATGAAAAAAAATCATCCAGCAGGTTTTTTTTTTCGGATGACATGGTGGAGTGATAGACCTCTTGATTCGCACATTCCCTGACTTCTCTCATCCTGTGAGTGCTTGAATAAGAGAGGACCTATTTACCAAACGATGTATAGCATGTCGTGTAATAATAATAATAATAATAATAATTGATATTTAAACAGGGTAACCCCTTCAGTCACAGGACTGGTATCAACGGGGGCCCTGTATAACATTAAAATAAAAGAGAGTAGATATAAATTATAAATAAACATATATCAATAAATATTACGTATAACTAATAAATATTACGTATAACTCTAACTACAATAAAAAGGAGTGCTAACATGATCGACTAAAATGTTCTAAAAAATAGCTTAAGAATAAAAAGCGGAGATAGCCAGGAAACGGTCCTTAGGTGGTAAAGCCTTAATGTTCATTGGAAGACTATTGAATGCCAATGCACCATGATAGTAAAAAGACGTTTTAGCGACATCTAGATGAAATTTAGAAAGAATGATGTCAGTGATTGACGATCTATTACATCTTTGTTGGTTGTCGCTCTGGCTTCGTAACATGAAATAGTCTTTAAAATAGTGTAGTGTCATTAGCACGGTGCTCCCTCGTTATTCTAATCTTTTTCGTTTTTCTCTTCATTCTTTGCTTGAACAGTTTAAGGCTGGACACGATTGATCGTCGAACTCCTCTCTCTGGTAAAAAATAATGAGATTTTTAAATCATGACTAAGTGGCAGTTGTCTCTACTATATTCTTTACCTGTACTTTAATCGGGAAATGCTTAGGTTTTCATTTCTTTAAGATTGAAAACAGCACGCCTTTTGAGCGGAGCCTCCCCATATGAATGGTGAATTATATGCACTACCCTCCAGGCCCTAACGGACTCTCTAAGTCTTAGTGGCACAGAGGTCTTAACCAGTCAACACTTACACCCCTTACCCACTTCACTTCCTCAATCTTTATAAAAACAGCTAAAGCATACTGTGGGAACAGAAGCTCCTAACACAACAGCATTTTTCATCTATTTTTCTATACTAATGGTTGTCAAAATAAAAGCGAAAAATTTAAGCTGACCTCGACGTGATTCGGACTCGCAGCCTTCTGATCTGGAGTCAGACGCGCTACCATTGCGCCACGGAGTCCGCATGTAAGAAAATGTGGCCTTTAATCGTAAGGTCAACTTGAGACTTAAACATTTTTGATCTAAGCTATTTTGATAGCTTCTTTAATTCATTACTTAACATCCACAAGTACAATACACGAAGTGCAGCATATCAATTTTATTACCTGCCTCGAGCTAGAACAAACTATGGAATATTTAATATTCGCTTTCAAGGATCAAAGGTATGGAATTGTCTTGGGAAAGATATAAAGTCAACCCCTTTCAGTAAACTTGAAAAAAAAAATCAAAAATTGAATTGCTGTGCCAATATTAATGTCACCTTGGTTTTGGTTTCACTAGTACCGAGTTTCTTCCCAGCTATTTCTGTGATTTATTTGTTGCTCTATTCTTCATTTATCATTATTATTCAGGATTTCATTCCTAATACATTTGTTTGTTTTTTTTCCAGAACTTGTAAATTTCGTTTATTTTTATGTTTAGTTATACCGACCCTAATATTGTAATTCATTCTAGTTAATTTAGCTTCCTAGCCTTGTTCACTTTCTCGTTATTTTAGGATGCCAACACATTTTAAGTTTTAATATTTATTTCATGTTAACTTAAACTTTCTCAAGTATAAGAGTCAATATAGTTGTTGTTTGTTGTTGTTGTTGTTGTTGTTGTTGTTGTTGTTGTTGTTGTTGATAACGAATTTTGCTTCTTTATGATCTTATTATTCTCTAATTCATTAAACCAGGTTTAAGATAAACTAAAGGTGTTGCAACCCCGGCAAACAGATCTAACAATTTCAAATTCCAATTCTTTTCTGGAGGTTATTTTTTAATCTTAGTCAACACAATAATATAACAAATGAGAAGACATACTTCAGTGACAGCACAGTACTGATAGAGAGCTGGGGTTATCCACGTTATTGAGGGTCGTTACGCTTTTGTATCACTTGTACAAATCCAAGAAGACAAAAATGAATCAAATAGAAAATATAATGTGACCCCGACGTGATTCGAACACGCAGCCTTCTGATCTGGAGTCAGACGCGCCACCTTTGCGCCACGGAGTCAGGTCGATTAGGCAAAAGTGAAGCCACCACTTCTGGATGAACAGGCTGTTAGGTCCGCCTGTTAGAGGTGTTTAAACGGCGCTTTTTAAATAATTAACTGGAAGTTGTCTTTACTCTTTTCTTTATCTATACTTTATTTCTTTATCTGTACTTTATGCGGGTTCCCCTTTGGTTTCCATGTTCTTCAAGATTTAAAACGGCACTCTTTTTGAGCGGAGCCTCCTTAATATTTTTTTTTTATTATAACCTCCGTTTTCGTTGATACGCGACTTTGACAAACAAAACACCCGCGGAAACGTTTCCAAAATTTCCGTCAGTGTTGCGTGTTACCGACAGATCGGATCGAAATCCACCAATCACAGCCCTAGTGCGACCTTCAGACCTTCTTTACGTCATGCTAGTGGGCTGTGATTGGTGGATTTCGATCCGATCTGTCGATAACCGTTGTATGATTGACGGAAATCTTGGAAACGTTTCCGCGGGTGTTTTGTTTTCGAAAGTCGCGTATCAACGAAAACGGTGGTAATACATATATTTCAATGTTACAGCAATATAAGTACTAATACCAGTTACAATCCTATATATATTACAAGTTTACCATAATTAATATCTTTTTTTACAAGTAAATTACAGATTCTGATTGCAAACAACTAATAAATTATCATAAAAAAACCGTCACGCAAAAACAATAGGCACATAGATATGAAGAGAACAGGGCTAAATATTACAAATATCTACAAAAGTTTAGCAAGAATTGCATCCCATCTTTTCTTGAAATTTGCAAGCGTCCCATTTTTTTTGTTTCCTATATATTTCTCGGTTTTAAACTTAATTTTTACTTTTTTAAGAAAATATTAAAATCAGGATAGATACCAGCTTTTCTGCATTCCCAAATACTCAGTTTTCCAAGAATTATAAGATAGTTTATAATGTCAGCCCTATTTAGAAGCCCAAGTATAATATCTTTTAATGTCATAGTTATATTTTCCTTAACAAGTTCAAACCACCAATTCAAGAAGAGAATGTTTTCCCAAAGGTTTGCCCATGGGAGCATTCGAAAAAGAGGTGATACAACTCTTCTTTTGAAGAGTCACAGAAGGTGCATTTATCATTCAACGACAAACCTACTTTGAAAAGTTTTGCACGGTGCTTTATATGTAGTACCCTCCAGGCCCTACCGAGCTCTCTAAGTCTTACTAACACAGAGGTCTTTACAACTCACCTGTTCCACCCCTGCCCTCTTCACTTCATCAATGTTTATTAACCCTTCAGTGCCAAGGGGTTCCTTTGACGAGTAAAATCGTCTGGCGTTAGACAGAGTAAAATCTACAAGTACGTCCTTGGCACTGAAAGGTTAAGGTACCCGCCCTGCAAATTTAGTGCATTTTGACAATACAAAAATTAGGAATATTTTCACACTAATCTCACCAAACCTTCCACAAATAGTCATCGTTTTTTGATGAATGAGTTGCCAACCTGTTCTTGACATTATAACACCTCGACAATTTCCTCGATTGTGATTGGTTTAAAAGAACTCCTATTTCCCACAAATTCACTTGTCAAGTTGTTATCGGACAGTTCAATAAGCCAATCACATTCAAAGTTGTAGTTTAAATTAACCAATCACATTTAAAGTTGTATTTTAAATAAACCAAACATTTTCTCTCTTAGGCAACACAATACTATAACAAAGCACAGTACAGTACTGATAGAGATGTTGGGGTTATCCACGGTTATTAGAGACCTTAAATTGGTACTATGATCAAAAAATAATTTCTATTTTTTCTTCAGATTTTGAAAGTGTGTTCGCTTAACACCTAACTGGCAAAGTTTTGAGCTTTGAGTTTTATCCGAAGGCTGTTTATTTTGAGTGTAAGTTTTGGATTTCACGGTCCGCCATTACTCACGTTCAAAACTGACCGACAAGACATCAGAGGGTTGGATCTAGAGAAAATGACGTCATTTACTCACTAGCTTAAGATTTCAGGCTGCGTGTAAACGCAATTTATTATATATGCAAAACACGGGTTTTAAAAGTCTGAAAGCCCGAAACTCCTGTGCTGCATATTAATTCAGCCGCGTACACACGCATTGCATTCTTAAACTAGTGAGTAAATGACGTCATTTTCTCCTCGGCCCAGCTCTCCTAAGATTTTAAAGTTAGTAATGGCGGACCAATAAATAAGAAAATTCCAGTTAAATAAACAGGTGCCTTTTGAAAATCAGAACTTAAAACTTGGGCCAGTTAGTGTTTAGTTAACATAGTTTTGAAATCCAAAAAAAAAAAGAATTGTTTTTTTGGTCGCAGTACCACTTTAAGATACCCCAATTGGTTATCGAGTACTGGTGTACGTGTTTAATCCTATCCCTGTAAGCCGTACCCGAAAGTAGTGGTAAACTTACAGTGGTACTGGCTACCATCAAACACCATTCTCATTTTTTTTTTAGTAGGGGGGAGAGGTAGTTAGTGGGAGTGTCGAAATCACTATGTTAACTAAATGACACTAACGTGACCCAAGTGGGTTTCAAGGTTTCTGATTGTTTAAAGGCCCCTGTATCTAATTTAACTGGAATTTTCTTATGTTGATTGGTCCGCCATTACTAACTTTAAAATCTTAGGAGAGCTGGGCCGGAGGAGAAATATGACGTCCAATTTATCACTAGTTTAATGAATTGCCATGGCGTTGTGGTGTACGCGGCATGAATAATATGCACAAGGGAGTTTCGGGCTTTCAGACTTTTAAACCTCGTGTTTTGCGATATATACTAAATCTGGCAGTTTTGTAACACCGCTGGAAATCTTCAGCTAGTGGAGTAAATGACGTGTCTCATTTTCTCTAGATCCACCGCTCTGATGTCTTGGTCGGGCAGTTTTTGAACGTGAGACTGGCGGATACGTGACATCCAAAACTTACACTCAAAAATAAACAGCCC
>JAHPZR010006832.1:0-15000 GCA_019787425.1 Platygyra sinensis | reverse complement strand
TAAATATGGCTCCCACTTGCCACGGTGCTTCTTGAATATTGCGGTTGAGCTGATCAAAATCGGTGTTTTTTTTTTGCCTATAGGTTAGAACCTTCGTTCTATGTTTATGAACTTTGCCAATCATTTCTCCGTTGACCATGCAGTGATCGCTTAGTCCAGGGTCGAACGTTCCACTTTTAACAAAAAAGTTCTAGAGTATTTGTTAGCAGAACGTCAAGAAGCGTTTGTGAGTGAACTGTTATTCTTGTTTGTTAAAAAACGAATCTTTGTGCGAAACTATTGGGATAAAAATATGTCACCTGTACGTTCATTCGCATGAAAATCAAGTCATTTTCACGTTAAACGTTTTGCACTAGCACTCGTTCCGAAAAAGAAGCAAACGGCAACTCAGAAGTGGAAGTAAAGTCTGTATATGTGCCAAGCGGCCCATCAGGCCAGCGGTTATTCCTGTTTCTGTAGCATGAAGCGACTTGGAGTATTTCTACTCCCCCCTGGATGGGATGCTAGTCCATCGCAGGGTTATCAGTTTCCAGTACCTATTTATACACCTGAGTGGATACTGAGGCACTGTCAGGTGAGAGTAAAGTGTCTCGCCCAAGAACACAATACCATGTTCCCAGCCTGGACTCAAACCCAGATTACTTGAAACAGAAAAGAAATACAAAAATCAAATAATAGGTTGTTTACGCAGACTGTTTATAACTTTTAAAATAGATAATAATTTATTTTGATTGGAACTGGAACATTGCTTTTAAATTAACTTGTACATGATATAATGCCAAAGAATAACAACAATCTGTCTCAAAATGAAATCAGTTAAATGAGAGTTTACCGTATTCACCAGTCCGTCCAAAATTGACACCTAGTAACTAGAGTTGCTTATAATAAATGTATAATATCAGGGAGTCGGCAGTACATTTTGGGTCAAGGTAGATTGGTTATGGTCCTTGTTCAGTTAACATACAGTGTTAACATAATGCAAAATTATAATACGGTGGCAACCCGCTATAACGAAGTGTCACAGTACCAAAAAAAATATGTTCGTTATAGCGCGATCTTCGTTATAGCGAAGACCCCGTTATAACGAATTATCTGGTTAACAACAAAACGTTCGTTATAGCGGGGTAACCAAGCTGAACAATGAGATATACACCACGCAAAACAGTCTACAGACTTGCTTGTGAACAGCTACATTTAAATAAAGCAAAGCTTTGAAGGTGAAAGTTTCCCTATCTTGACCAATAGGAGTCGTGCTTAGCTTGTCAACCATCATCATGTCGTTTTTACTGAATGCGAGCGACAAGACAAAATATTTGTTATAGCGGGGTAAATTGTGCGTTGGTACCGTCAAAATCTATTTGTTATAGCGGGGTTCGTTATAGCGGGGTTCATTATAGCGGGGTGCCACTGTACATGTTTAAAACATTTACTTTAGGCAGTCAACTTGAGAATGCCAAGACTGCCAAGAGTATTTTGCCCAAATTTCACTTTAGTGAGACATTGGGAAAGTCTTGTTTACTTTAAGCTATGTCAAATAAACTGAAACAATTCGATTTTATGTCCATAATGTTCGCTTGTAAAATGTATTCTATATACAAGGCTAAAAGGTTAAAAAATTAAAAAGGTTAAACCAAACGTTTTCGGCTGTTTGCCATCATCAGGGATTAATTCACTGGTAAATTGAAAGAAAAGTCAATATTATAAGCTTTCAATTTCAGGCAGTTTGTTTCAATCTTGACCCAAAAGTGAAGGGGGTGTTTTATTTACAATTTATAAGTTTTTGCCCACGAGCCAGCCGAGAGAAGACGGAGGCTGGCAAAGCGGCAGCATTATAGAGCCGTGCGAAAGTACTGTGCGGGCGGAAAAAATCTTGAGCCGGATCGAAAGACATGTTTGTAAGGTAAGATTCCTGAGATTCCCATGGCGTACTGAAAAAGAGGTCAATTGTCTTGCAACGGACCAATCGAAGCGCGCAGAGATTGTAACGTCAAGCCTGCATGGTTCTGATCGTCTATGCAACGTAATTTTCACCTGCTTTAGTAAGTTTTATTTGTTTTTATTTGCAATTCTACGTGAGTGTACTTAAGTTAAGTGCCATTGTGGTATATTTATCGAGCTAGCAAGCTCAACAATCGGCCAGCGAGCTAAAAGAGTACTCGGTCCCCCTGCCAAACTCGGCCAGTGTGCCAAATTCGGCCAGCGTGACAATCTTGACAACACCAGGCATGACGAAATCAAAGAAACTGAGAAATATTTTTAAACTGAATTCATTCAAAGCAACATGAGCTAAACCGAACGACAACTGTAGCAAACTATCGGCCAGCGATTCACACGAGAGTAAACTCGACATCGGCCAGTGAACCAACTTTGTCACCGCCAGCGAGCAAATAGCAATCAAAGCAATATTTACAATATTTACCTTAAAATTTAGGACATTCGACGTTGTTTTCAATACTACTTGACTACAAAAAAGTGACGTGCATAAAACATGACTCCGTTTTTCGAAGTTCCCAATTAAAATTTTTTTTTTGAATGGTTGCTCGTTGGCACTTTTAGCGAGAACTACATCTAGTTTTACTATATAACTATCTCCACGGGGAGGGGAAGGGGAAGTAACAAACTTGTATACAAGTAGGCTCTGCTCTAAGGTCAAAACCCTATCAACTTTACTGAGTGTTTTGACAGGAAAGGCATTTCTTTCATATATATACATGTAGCTTCTAGCTTGCAACCCCTATCACAAATTTAATGTGGCCCCACTACATCTTATTTCTTGGACAAATAATATATCAATCTTTGAAATGCCTGTCTTTGTCTTATAATACCTCCACCCTGAAAGAAGGGGAACATTTAATCAACTATAGCAAGAAGTCCCCCAGCTTCAGGTGCAATTAATAATAAGGGTATTACATATTGTAGTGTATGCAAGCAAAATAACAGTAATTTTCTTCCTTGGAAACACAAATCACGGTGTTTTATTCATATGTATCTTGGTAATTGTTTGTGCTAATCTCACTTGCAATGCAGCAATATTCAAAAGACTCTCAAAAGGATTGCAGATCTATACGTCTCTTTTAAGATATTTTTGCAATAATTACAGACCATACTTCTATGTTGACAGGTATCAAGCATTCTCTTCTCCATAATTATTTAATTTCAAGTTTTGATTTCAATTTGTGTAAACCTCTCATTTCTAGAGGTAAAAAAAAACTCTACATCACTAGCCACCATGGGTCCGGCTTCTGTTTAACACAATTGGACAGCGTATCTCTCTCGCAAAGGGTAGATCTACACGGTCTCTTGGACTTAATTTGTCCATCCATGATCAGTAAAATATTTAGCAGTGTAATTATTTACTGATCGTACATGTAGGTTGACTTGGATAGCATCTCTGAAGAAAGATTCGCTTTGGGCGAACTGCATGGAATACAAAAGAAATGAAGTGTGAACGACAACAAAACTAAAAGATGAGGCAATTCGAATTAGTTACTTGAAGTATTTTAAAATAATCTTTTAAATTTCGAACTTCCGTCGGATACTAACCTAGGCAGAATTTCAGTGTGTGTATGAACAAAATAAAACCTTAAGGAAACAATGAAACCAAAACCTAAAAAGAACGTAAGCTTACCTTGGATCGCCACAGTCAGCTTTCATCTACGTCTGAGCAAAAGCTGATAATAAAAAAAACAACATATTTACGAAAGAAAAACACATGAAACCAAAGTGGCCGACCTCATGATCATCTTTGATGCGCTGGACAAACTCGTACTCAGGCTCTCCACTTCTCAGGCAAAAATGTACGCCTTTCTAGTCTCCCCTCGTCAAAAACCCTCCTGAAGACGACAAAAAAACAATACTTAGTAGGGGAGGTAGGAGAAAATTGTTTAATTCAAGTTTAACGAATAAATTTATCTGAATCGAGTGAGTGACTGAGTGAGTGCCATTCCACTGCCTCCTAAGCTCATGGATTTTTTCATCATCCGTGAGCAAAAAGCCGCATCTTACCATACAAGGGTGATGAATCTTTGTTTTGTCGCAAATTATTGAGCCTCAAAGTGGTTGTAAGAACGGTTTGAAACTTTGGAGGGGTGTTAGGATACCACCCAAAATATTTTATCTTATAAACGCCATCCGGTCATTTGAACGTCTGCAAATACCTTTCAGGGCGTCGTTTTCACGGTTGGTTAGTAATGAACAAAAATAAACCGTTAGCCGTAAACGCCAGCACCTAATTGAGACACTCCTTAAACGGTACGTAGAAGATACAAAAATCATTGGTCATTGGGTTATGTCCAAGAATACTAAATAAAGAAAAGAACACACAATTGAGTTCACACATAATGTTATCGGTTGACTCCGTAGCGCAATGGTAGCGCGTCTGACTCCAGATCAGAAGGCTGCGTGTTCGAATCACGTCGGGGTCAGCTGACTTTTTTTGCTATTATTTTGAGAACCATTAGCATTGAGAAAAACGCAAAAGCGGTACTGAAGGGCGTAGAAATCATGAAACAACGCGTCAAAATAAATGAAATGTGCTGTTGTGTTGAAACGGATTCTGTCATTTCATGGTGTATGTTTCAGCTGTCATAATACTTCTTAATGAAGTTAAGGGGGAGGTGGTTGGAAGAAGTGAAGTGTGAAGAGCAATGATCTGTGTCAGTATGAATGAGAGTGCCCCTTGGGGCCTAAAGGGTACTGCCTATAATGCACCATCCATATGGGGAGGCATGGCTTAAAAAGCGTGCCGTTTTTAATGGTGAAGAACATGGAAACCTAATGATTTTCCTAAGAAAGTATAGGTAAAGAAAATGGTAGAGACAACTGTCACTTAGTTATAATTTAAATATCCTTTTTAAACACCTGCCGCAAGAGACGTACCTAATGGCTTGTTCTTCCAGAACTTCTGGTGGCCTTTTTTTTGCCCAAAAATATTTGTACTTTCTTTTCTCAGAAACTTGTTCCGTTTTTTGTTGTTTGAGGATTTCATTTTTTTCAAGTGAAACAGTTTTGATCCATCTCCCCATCCTTGACAGAAATCAGATTGAACAACTCTTCAGGCGTAAATTATACAAATCGACCTGACTCCGTGGCGCAATGGTAGCGCGTCTGACTCCAGATCAGAAGGCTGCGTGTTCGAATCACGTCGGGGTCACATTTTATTACGTGTGTTATCTATTATTGGCTATTTGGAGTTATTTTAGCTTTTGAAATGAGTTTATTCACAATAAACTACTAATGTACATAATAAAGAGTGCAAAGCACATGGGCCTGGCCCCTCACATAGAAATTCCGTATTAAAATAAAAACCTAGAGTATTACTTTAGATTCACACTGTCAAATATAATGTTCAAGAATGTCTCTGTACGTTAACAACTATAAAATTAAAACTAAACTAGAGAAGAACATGAAAAGAAGAGTCGGCAACATTACAAAGTTTAGATTCCCAGGCGGATGCAAAATCGGACTGCGACAAGCGAAAGTGATCTAAAGAAATTCTTTTCCGGATATCTGTTTTAATGTAACGAATAATAGCCTGGGAATCTTCATGACCATTATGAAAAGTGGCTTTATTTCGGAATTTCCAAATTCCATAAAGAGTTGTTTTAATCAGAAATCTGGCCAAGCGTGCACTCTTAGCGTCTGCGCGGGGCCATTGGAAAAAGAAGACGGAAATGCAGTTAGGGAGAAATGTCACACCAAGAAGAGTAGAAAAAAAGGGCGAGAAGTGTGACCAAACGGCCTTCACGCGGGAGCAATTAAGGAAACAGTGGTCGATTGTTTCCTTTCGAGAGCACGACGCACAGCGATCGGAGTTAATGTAGCCCCAATTTTTCAATGCATCGCGAACCTTAACCGCGCGTAATACAATTGACCAAAGTAGATCATTTTTGAAATTCTCACAAAAGTCATCACGAACAAGTGACCAATGCCGATCCAGGTCAAAACCAATAGTTAAAAACGAGACCCAATATCGGTGAATAACGGGTGAGGATGACTTTTCCTTAAGTAGAGTGTAATAACATTTCTTTGAAGTAAAAACAAAATTGCGCCAGTCTTGGCAAGACAAGATCTTACGGAGACTGGTCAAAACAGAAAGGCAATTCGAATAAAAGGGTGTTAGAAGTTGAGCACTCGGAGAGGAGTTATCCCGAAGGAAACGCCACTCCGGTCGAATAGGAGATAGCTTAGCCCCGAAAAAATACTTAACAAGATAAAAAGACTTTGAATCGGCATTGGAGCAATTAGAAACTACGGATGGTAACTTTAAGGCATCTGCCTTGATCTTAAAGTTAATGATGCCTAGACCCCCTTTAGGAAGGGCTGATGGCACGACTGTCGGCTGACGGTCTCCATTCGGCAACCCCATAGGAAAGGCCAGATCAAATTATTTACCTCGGAAATAACCCATTTAGGGACAGGAAGAATAGTAGCTAGATACAGGAGTTTGCTAATTCCTATTGTATTCACAATCAGCGACTTGCCCACCAGGGATAAGGGGCGGGATTTCCAAAAATTAAGATGATTTTCTAACTTCTTAAGCTTTGGCCGCCAATTGTCAGACTCTGCGTTCTGTCCGAAAACAACCCTAGATTTGCATTTTTGTTACCCATGTGAGGCCAAACGGCTGGTCAGCGCGAGAGCGCCACGCGCCCAGCCACATGGCCTCTGTTTTGGATACATTGAGTTTCGCTCCGGAGCCCCTCTCGTACACGTTGATTACGCGAGAGAGGGCTGCAAGAGAATGAACAGATTTGACTAGACTAGTCGTGTCATCAGCATAAATACCTACTTTATATTGAGACCCTTTAGCACCAGGTAAGAGAAAGCCTTCAATTTGGGAGCATGAACGAATTTGACATGCAAGAGTTTCAACGCAAAGAATATATAGCATGGGGGAAAGGGAATCCCCCTGGCGAACGCCGCGAGTTATACTGAAGTGATACAAAGGCGTAACAACCCTCAATAACCGTGGATAACCCCAACATCTCTATCAGTACTGTACTGTGCTTTGTTATAGTATTGTGTGTTGCCTAAGAGAGAAAATGTGATTGGTTGATTTAAAATACAACTTTAAATGTGATTGGTTAATTTAAACTACAACTTTGAATGTGATTGGCTTATTGAACTGTCCGATAACAAGGTGTTCTATAACAACTTGACACGTGAATTAGTGGGAAATTGGAGTTCTTTTAAACCAATCACAATCGAGGAAATTGTAATTTAAATGATTAAGTTAATTATTAACATGTAGAGGTGTTATAATGTCAAGAACAGGTTGGCAACTGATTCATCAAATAACGATGACTATTTGTTGAAGGTTTGGTGAAATTAGTGTGAAAATATCCCAAATTTTTGTATTGTCAAAAATGCACTAAATTTGTCAGGGCGGGTACCTTAATAAACATTGATGAAGTGAAGAGGGCAGGGGTGGAACAGGTGAGTGGTAAAGACCTCTGTGTTAGTAAGACTTAGAGAGCTCGGTAGGGCCTGGAGGGTACTGCATATAAAGCACCGTGCAAAACTTTTCAAAATAGGTTTGTCGTTGAATGGTAAATGCATCTTCTGTGACTCTTCAAAAGATGAGTTTTCGAATGCTCCCATGCGCAAATCTTTTGGAAAACATTCTCTTCTTGGTGGTTTGAACTTGTTAAGGAAAATATAACTATGACATTAAAAGATATTATACTTGGGCTTCTAAAGAGGACTGATATTATAAAGTATCTTATAATTCTTGGAAAACTGAGTATTTGGGAATGCAGAAAAGCTGGTATCTATCCTGATTTTAATATTTTCTTTAAAAAGTAAAAATTAAGTTACAAACCGAGATATATATAGCAAACAAAAAAAAATGGGACGCTTGCAAATTTCAAGAAAAGATGGGATGTAATTCTTGCTAAACGTTTGTAGATATTTGCAATTTTTAGCCCTGTTCTCTTCATATCTATGTACCTATTGTGTTTGTGTGACGATTTTTTTTTTAAGTTGTTTGCAATCAGAATCTGTAATTTACTTGTAAAAAAAAGATATTAATTATGGAAACCTTGTAATATATATAGGATTGTAACTGGTATTAGTACTTAAATTGTTGTAATATTGAAATATATGTATTAATAATAATAAAAAGATGTTAAGGAGGCTCCGCTCAAAAAGTGTGCCGTTTTGAATCTTGAAGAACATGGAAACAAAGGAGATCCCGTATAAAGTACAGACAAAGAAATAAGGTATAGATAAAGAAAAGAGTAAAGACAACTTCCACTTAGTTATTTAAAAAGCCCCGTTTAAACACCTCTTACAGGCGGACCTAATGGCTTGTTCATCCAGAAGTGGTGGCTTCACTTATGCCTAACCGACCTGACTCCATGGCGCAAAGGTAGCGCGTCTGACTCCAGATCAGAAAGCTGCGTGTTCGAGTCACGCCGGGATCACATTGTATTTTCTATTTCATTCATTTTTGTCTATTTGGATTTGTAAAAGTGATACAAAAGCGTAACGACCCTCAAAACGTGGATAACCCCAGCTCTCTATCAGTACTGTGCTGTCACTGAAGTATGTATTCTCATTTGTTATATTATTATGTTGACTAAGACAAAAAAATAACCTCCAGAAAAGAATTGGAATTTGAAATTGTTGGATCTGTTTGCCGGGGTTGCAACACCTTTAGTTTATCTTAAACATGGTTTAATGAATTAGAGAATAATAAGATCATAAAGAAGCAAAATTGCGTATCAACAACAACAACAACAACAACAACAACAACTATATTGACCCTTATACTTGAGAAAGATTAAGTTAACATCAAATAAATATTAAAACTTAAAGGGCGTTGGCATCCTAAAATAACGAGAAAGTCAACAAGGCTAGGAAGCTAAATTACCTAGAATGAATTACAATATTAGGGTCGGTATAACTAAAAATAAAAATAAAAATAAACGAAATTTACAAGTTCTGGAAAAAAAACAAACAAATGTATTAGGAATGAAATCCTGAATAATAATGATAAATAAAGAGTAGAGCAACAAACAAATCACAGAAATAGCTGGGAAGAAACTCGTTACTATTGAAACCAAAACGATGCAAGGTGACATTAATATTGGCACTAATTCATTTTTTGATTTTTTGATTTTTTTTTCCAAATTTACTGAAAGGGGTTGACTTTATATCTTTCCCAAGAGAGTTTCATACCTTGGTCCTTGAAAGCGAATACTAAATATTCCATAGTTTGTTCTAGCTCGAGGCAGGTAATAAAATTGATATGCTGCACTTCGTGTATTGTACTTGTGGATGCTAAGTACTGAATTAAAGAAGGTATCAAAATAGCTCAGATGAAAAAGGTGAAGTCTCAAGTTGACCTTACGATTGAAGGCCACATTTTCTTACATGTGGACTCCGTGGCGCAATGGTAGCGCGTCTGACTCCAGCCTGATGATCAGAAGGCTGCGTGTTCGAATCACGTCGGGGTCAGCTTACATTTTTTTTCTTTTATTTTGATAACCATTAGTATAGAAAAATAAATGAAAAATGCTGTTGTGTTAGAAGCTTCTGTCCCCACTGTATGCTTTAGCTGTTTTTGTAAACATTGATGAAGTGAAGGGGGTAAGGGGTGGAAGTGTTGACTGGTTAAGACCTCTGTGCCAGTAAGACTTAGAGAGCCCGTTAGGGCCTGGAGGGTACTGCATATAATTTACCATCCATACCATACCATACCATACCATCTGGGGAGGCTCTGCTCAAAAAACCGTGCCGTTTTTCAATCTTAAAGAACATGAAAACCTAAGGATTTCCCGAATAAAGTACAGGTAAAAGAAAATAGTAGAGACAACTGCCACTTAGTTATTTAAAAAATCTTATTATTTTTTACCAGAGAGAGGAGTTTCGACGGTCAATCGTGTCCAGCCTTAAACTGTTCAAGCAAAGAATGAAGAGAAAAAACGAAAAAGATTAGAATAACGAGGGAGCACCGTGCTAATGGACACTAAAACGACATGCTATACATCGTTTGGTAAATAGGTCCTCTCTTATTCAAGCACTCACAGGATCAGAGAAGTCAGGGAATGTGCGAATCAAGAGGTCTATCTCTCTACCATGTCATCCGAAAAAAAATAAAACTGCTGGATGCTTTTTTTACAGTTTAACTTAGAAATTTACTTCATTTTTTTAGTAGTTTGCACTCTCCTTTAAAATGAAAAATGCTAGAGTCTCTAACTGATTTTTGCCATTAAAGGCCACTTCTTCTTACATGTGGACTCCGTGGCGCAATGGTAGCGCGTCTGACTCCAGATCAGAAGGCTGCGTGTTCGAATCACGTCGGGGTCAGCTGACTTTTTTTGCTATTATTTTGAAAACCATTGGCATCGAGAAGCTGACGTAAAAGCGGTACTGAAAGGCGTGGAAGTCATGAAACAACTCGTCAAAATAAATGAAATGTGCTTTTGTGTTGAAACGGATTCTGCATTTCATACTGTATGTTTCAGCTATCACAATACTCCTTAATGAAGTTAAGGGGGAGGGGGTTGGAAGAAGTGAGGTGTGAAGAGCAATGATCTGTGTCAGTATGAATGAGAGTGCTCTTTGGGGTCTTGAGGGTACTGCCTATAATGCACCACCCCATATGGGGAGGCTTCGCTTAAAAAGCGTGCCGTTTTTTCAAAGGTGAGAACATGGAAACCTAAGGATTTTCGGAAGAAAAGTATAGATAAAGAAAATGGTAGAGAAAACTGCCACTTACTTATAATTTAAATATCGCTTTTAAAACACCTCCCGCAAGAGACGTACCTAATGGATTGTTCTTCCAGAACTTCTGATAGCCTTTCTTTTGCCCCAAAAATATTTGTACTTTTTTTTTCCCAGAAACTTGTTTCTGTTTTTTTGTTGTTTGAGGATTTCATTTTTTTTCAAGTGGAAACAGTTTTGATCCATCGCCCCATCCTTGACAGAAATCAGATTGAACAACTCTACAAGCGTAAATTATACAAGTCGACCTGACTCCGTGGGCGTAATGGTAGCGCGTCTGACTCCAGATCAGAAGGCTGCGTGTTCGAATCACGTCGGGGTCACATTTTATTACGTGTGTTATCTATTATTGGCTATTTGGAGTTATACTGAAGCAGGCTCCTGACTGAAGTGATACAAAGGCGTAACAATCCTCAATAACCGTAGATAACCCCAACTCTCTATCAGTACTGTACTGTACTTTGTTATAGTATTGTGTTGCCTAAGAGAGAAAATGTGATTGGTTGATTTAAAACTACAACTTTAAATGTGATTGGTTAATTTTAACTGCAACTTTGAATGTGACTGGCTTATTGAATTGCCCGATAACAAGGTGTCCGATAACAACTCGACAAGTGAATTAGTGGGAAATAGGAGTTCTTTTTAAACCAATCACAATGGAGGAAATTGTAATTTAAATGATTAAGTTAATTATTAACATGTCGAGGTGCTATAATATCAAGAACAGGTTGGCAACTCATTCATCAAATAACGATGACTATTTGTGGAAGGTTTGGTGAGATTAGAGTGAAAATATCCCTAATTTTTTGTATTGTCAAAAAGGAAATATATTACCTTGAGGAATAAATGATTTTATGCGCCTGGCAATGCTGGTTAATGTTTTACTGACTAGGATCAGTTTACATACGGGACTCTAAGTCAGGGCATACATAAGTGGAATCGGACAAGCTGCAGGCCTCGTTTTCTTCAGCTCCACGAGGGAAACGTTTTTTCGGATCCCGTTGTGGACTTGTGGCCCCCACGTCTACCATTTGACGATCAGTTGTGGCCATTGAAGGACTTGGAAGCTGAGGAAAAGATAAGTAAGACTGTGTAATATAATTTTGTCGAAGGGACTTGATTGCGTGCAGTTTCATAACTGCTGGCGATAAATGATGGCTTCTAAACCACGCTGTCTTGTCTTAGGCCATTCATTTGTACGACGAGTAGCCAAGTTTATTGACCTCCATCAGGCCAACGATAATTACCGTCGCAACCTTAACCTATCTGAAGTTTGCGATATCGAGATTTTTGGTGTTGGAGGTCGCACGGTTGATAAGATGATTCGACTTGATCTCGAAGTCATTAAGAGGAATGCCACCAATGTCGTGGTTCTGGAGCTCGGCTCGAATGATATTTACGACAATCATTGCGATGCGGACTTGATCGCGCTTTCCTTAGTCGCCTTTACCGAATTGCTGATCAAGAGCTTATCTGTACGGTTTGTTGTGGTTTGCCAAATAATCCCAAGGAGGCACACTCCATTCGATGGCTACAATGAGTGGGTCCAAAAGGTCAACACGCTTCTCCGGGAAGCACCTCAGAATATTCATTCAGCTAAGTTTTGGCAGCATCGTGGCCTTGTTAATCCCGCTAAGAACGTCTATGCCCGTGATGGCATTCATTTAAATGATTTTGGAAACGAAGCTCTGTATAGGAGCTATAGGGGAACAATTCTATTTGCATTATCCCAATTTCACTAAAAGGCCCGAGTCAACATGCAAGTTCCTTACCTCTTGTGGTGAGTGTCACTAAAATTTTTCTGGTGACTTGATATTAGAGTTAGTCACAGTTTTTCATTTGAGTTTATGCATCTGCCATACTTCCCTCAGCCAACCTAGTATATGAGCACTCTGAGACCCACCATGTTTCTTTGTATTTTTATTATGGGTGTGGTTGTTTATAATCCACCAACTTTAAGGATTGGTTGGGGGCCAGGCTGGTCAGCATGGGTCATGGAATACTTGCGGCCTGAGCAATGCTCTCTGCCATTCATGACCAGGTTGTGCTGTTGCATCATCTGGTATACCTATTACAATTCATTTAGTTGTAGTAGTAAGCTTCTTCAATGTCATACACTGTAGTAGTAGCCTGAGCCCTCTTCCTTCCAATCATGGATATATAAAAGAATAATGGTCTCCGTTTGGCGCGGAGATAATTAACAATTATCCTGCGAAATCGCGCGGAATATCGTCTGATACTTAGCCGACGAGGCCGTAGGCCGAGTCGGCTAAAATCAGACGATATTCCGCAAGATTGAGCAGGATAATTGTTTTATTATTCAACAAATTGATAACAAAACTGATTTCCAAGCTCGTAACATTTTTAAACCTTTCTGTTAACATTTTTTTCACTTCACTTTTTCTTCCTACGTACGAAGCTACGTATATCGCCGGATATCCGTCACCTACGGATGACAGATATCGAGAGCATCATGACCATATTTGGATAGTGTTACAATTTGTTGAATAATAAGTTACAATATCCTGTGCGATCATTGCTATGTTTGTCTTTATAGCTTTGTACTTGGTTGGTACGTGACATGCTATCAAGTGGGTCTCAGGACATTTTTGCTTGGTGACAGTTAATTTTCCAGGGTGGCAGTGTGAGAGGAGGGACTAACAGGTGCCAGTAACTTGCGATTTTATTTGCCTTTTTCTTTACAATCTCCTCTCTTGGTTAACCCACAGCATGTCTTCCAAACGGACTAGTTTTCAGGCAAGAACAGCAAAACGAATGAGACCTGCAGGTGTGTTAGCTACTCATCCGTCTTCATTACAGCCCTCCTCCTCTGCCACTAGAGACCCCAGCCCTGCCCCAGCCGGCCCAAGCAGATCTTCATCAGCAAGCCACGGAGGTACATTCCAAGCCCAAGTGGACTGGGACAACTATCTCCAGAAGTTCTTAGCGCCATAACTACGGCAGTAACCCAGGCTTTGCAGTCTGCCTCTTCCTCGGGTCCTACTATACAGTTTGTCCCTGACCCAGCAGGAACTGCACCACAGGGTACGCACCATGCCACTGAACAGCAGGGCCCTTCCTTAGCAACCACAGTGCAAGGGTCAGTTGATGCAGTAGTCCAGAGTGTCATCGGCCATCAAGATTTACAGGGATCCCAGAGTAGGAACACTTTCTTATCAGCAGCCATTCCTTTAAGTCATAGAGTGCCTGATAAACTAAAAAAACCACATATGGGCCAATGAATATGTAGATTTTGCACTGTTGCTCCACAATAGTGTTACCAATCCTGCAGAGGAGCAATTTACTGTCAAACTAGACACCTCTCAAGAGGGTCAGCAGTCTTTAGTTTTGGTACCAAGCACTAAAAAGCATCCCCTACACACGATTGAGCAATGGATGTCAGCATTCCAGATCTTTGTTTCCATTTATGCAGAGCGTGTCCCTCAGGACACACCGGCTTTAATGAAATATGGTTCTATTGTAAAGGAACTAGCAACACTAGGGGCTAATTGGAAGTTTTATGATGAGAACTTTAGGAAACTTAGGGAGTCGCAAGGGGTGCCACAGACCCAAGTTCATTCCAAATTGTGGCTGAGGTCCCATTCCTTTCGTGCCAAACCAAATACCCAGCAACGGAAATCCAAGACTGATGGCCCCTTCATTCCCAAAGGTTACTGCTGGAAATTCCATAGAAGCCTTCATTGCCCCGGGTGCTCCTTTAAGCATCAGTGTTTTCGATGTGGGCAATCACACCCCATTGCCAAATGTTCCCAGCCAAAACCTCACCCAGGTCAAAGAACAAAGCCCAGCATTCCCCCTGTCCGGAGCACTCCCGACACCAGTCGAAGTTGAGAGGCTGGCCTATTATTTAGAGGGATACAATTTACCACTTTATGAGGAATTAATTTCAGCTTTTGTACGGTTTTCGTGTACATTTTAATGAACCAGAACTTGGCCACGTTTCCACTAACCTTCCTTCTGCAGCACAGCATCCAGAAATTGTTGATAGTAAACTAGCCAAGGAGGTGCTTGCAGGGAGAGTACTGGGCCCATTTAAACATCCCCCATTCGATAATTTAAGAGTGTCCCCCTTGGGGGTTATTCCTAAAAAACAGCCTGGTGAATATCGAATGATCCATCATCTCTCTTTTCCCTATGGTGGCTCAGTTAATGATTTCATTCCTTCTGAGTTCTGTTCAGTCCATTATGCTTCTGTTGATGACGCAGTACGGATCATAAAGAACTTAGGAATAGGTTGTACTCTGGCCA
>JAHPZR010006831.1:50000-91244 GCA_019787425.1 Platygyra sinensis | reverse complement strand
AGGGAATATAATCCAACAGGCATGCTACATTTACGGCTGCTGCGCACCCAGCCATAAAAGTCGAGCCCGCGATGACCAGGAAGAAATTGCGTCTTCTGGGATGGCCCGCGTATCGTGTCGGAGGCCTAAATGTCGAGCGCAATCCCTGTATAGATAGACTCACGAGAATGCAGGCTGACCCGAGACCAGAGACGCAGTCGGATGCTTCGTAAATATAAAAGCCATAACTGGGCCAGCGACTCATGTTGTATAGGAAGGTTGGTATTGACACCAGTCCTACTGCAAGGTCAGCACAGGCCAGGTAACTAAGAAAGTACCGTTGACGAGGGAGGAGTGGTTTAGTTGTAGAGAAGGCTCGCACTATGAGATAGTTCAAAGTCAAAATAACGAGACTCACGATGGAATAACAGACTAACAAGATTATCAACTGGTACGTTTCCATGACAGGATCTTGGTTGAACTTGCTTGTGGGAGTTCGACGAGTAGTAGTGCTGGCCTCTGTTGAATTCATGGTGAGACCTAGCGAGAAGATATTAGAAATACACAGATTTATTTTCATTATCTCGAAAATAACGTGAGAAAATTTATACATGATAAACATCTAAGAAAAAAAATGAGTTCGACACATTGAGGTATTTACAGATAAATACAAACGAGGCGTTATATATAAACCATCTTCCTCGAAGTTCGTATGGGATGAGGCCATACAAACTCCGAGAAAATGAAAGATAGATCAAGAAATGAACTTATTATATTAAATGAAAGATCACATTATGGTTTGTACGTGTTTAAATTATTACATTAGGGGCGATCGTAACAAACCCTCGAATTTATTACTAATGTCAACTGAATATTGTACAATGTACTTTAAGTCGATGTTATATGTTAGTCGACAACGGTGTAGAACTAAATAAGGCCCCGTCCAGACTAATCCGTTTTCAAAAGAAAAGGAGCTGTTTTGCTCCGTTTTCAAAAAGATTTGCGTCCACACTTATCGTTTTCGCCCGTCCACACTACAACGCCGCATCCGTTTTGGAAACGCTTTTATACCCTCAGTGCGCATGCTCAAATTAACTCGACGCAAGCGCATTTCAATATATCAGCCCGCGAAAATGGCGCCATTTTGGATACTCACGGTTGAGTGGTCTGGCGCCCGGTCGTGTCTATTTTTGATGACGTCACCGTATTCAGATAGCATCGTTTTCTCCGTCCACACTAGAAAACAGCGTTTCCAAAAAGCATCGTTTTCAAATCGCTCCGCTCTGGAGTGTGTTTTTGAATGGCTCCGTTTTCGGCGTTGTAGTGTCGACGATAGCCGTTCCGAAGCAAAACAGCTCCGTTTTCGTTTGAAAACGGATTAGTGTGGACCGGGCCTAATCATCGTGTTATAATCATTGGACACGTGACCTTATCACGGTTTTGGAAGTTGTCATGTTGGGAACTTGTCCGCAGTTTCGGCTACTCGGCATAAAAAAAGAAATCACAAGCAAATGTATGGAAAAAAGCGGCTGGTCTCTCTTTAGCGCAGCTGCATCCCTCAAATGTCGTCAATGCAACCTTTGCAAGGTTACTTTGCTATTCATTAATTGTTCATAATGCGATACTTAATAATGTTCTTTGCCATCGGATTCCAACACAAGCATCGAAACTGTCTTACGCGTGATACCTATACCCCTCAAGATGGCTCCCAAAAACCTGACAAGGTCTATCATTCTATATTATCTTTCGCAAATTGAAAATATAATTTATGTAATATTAAGTTAAAGGTTCGAACACTTTGTTTGCTGTCCTCTAATTAACAATGACGAAAACTCTCCCGAAAATCATACGAGGTGCACTATACTGATGGAGTAAAATCCTCTTCAGTTTGACTTCCTACCTGTTGTCCCAAAATAAGTGCTTTCTTGCGCAGTCTCATTTTTGGCGAAAGTACGGCGTCATCTCTTGTTCAGCGCGCTGAATGCCGTTAATTTAAATTTTAGGTAGTTACAGCATGTACATAGATCAATGTCACTGGCGTAAACACAGACACGTTTCGGTATAAACTGAGTTATCCAGAACAGTTGCAGTTGGTAAATAGAACAAATACTTTATAGAAGTGGAAAACAGTAGTTCCCCGTGTCGAAATAAAGCTCAGTTTGGCTCCAGTGGCGGATCCAGGGGGAGAGGGGAGGGGGGGGGGGAATGTTTTGATTTACTTGCCCTACTCGCTTTTCTCCCTTCTGTCATTTCTTCGTTTTTTATCCAAAATAAGGTTTGGGGGGGAGGGGAGGGGGGTGGGCTCCCCTAAATCCGCCGCTGTGCACGGCTAAAGTTCTCGAACCTTCTCGAAAAACGAATATAGAAGTAATCACGCTGTTAGTAACAAAACTCGTTATAAATATTTTAAAAGAAACATGAACTTTATGACAGTGTATTTGGAAGAAAATGCTTTAGGGAGCCTACTTTTTAATAGAAATCCGGGGAACTTTCTGCTTCAAATAAAAACAAAATAAGCTGTTATTATATTGTCAAACTACTCGCTCTCAGGAAATACACAGCTTCATAATCTAAATTTTACAGACAGGTTTTTCTATTTCTGTTTTGCCTGAAGGAAGATGTTAAATTTGTAGGTGTTATTTGTCAAAAATCCGAAAGCATACGCATAATTTCAATGTTATTGTGCAGTCTCGCTTTTAGTGTTTTAATGGTAAGACAACTCCAGACGGGAAATTAAATTGGACATGAAATAAAGCCAAGCTTTTAGTCAAACTTTCCAAAAAAAAAAAATAATATGGTAAATCAATGGAGCTAGATTACAATGTTATTTCTTACAAGTTTTGATCGCTTCCTTTTTTTTGCACAACAGGTTTGAAACTCGACAAAATTTTATTACGAGGAAATATTCCCCACTGGCTTAAACTCGACAACAGCACAATTCCCCACTTTGCAATAGTCTTAGATTCCATGAGATTAATGAAAAATTCATTGTATTTCCAACCCTCGCTGATTAAGTCAATTACTTTGAGTGTGGCTTTGCAGTCTCATGAATGCCAAGGAAAAACATTTGTACCTTCTGAAAGCTAGAAAACGACTATCAGATATAAAATCAAGTGAACTTGAAAATTATCTCAGGCTTCAAGCAATTAGAGATTCATATTTCGTTATTGCGATTTGATCCAAACAATTTCAATTCCATAAACCCAATATAATAAAGAATTAATTAGACAGGTTCTAAAATTTGTTTGCTTTCAGATCAAAGAAATTTGCCAAATACAGATGAATCGAGAATGTGTTCATCAATTAGTATACGTATTTTTTTTGAAAATTTGTACTGACCTTGAGAAACCCGAATATAGAACTACTAAATAGCAAACCTGACGACAGAAAAGTATCTAGAATTTTGCGTGAACGAGCGCTGCGCGACAGCTATGTTTTCGCGACTGTATTCCTGCCTACAACTGACATGTCTTGGAGTAGGCAACGAGTAATGTCTGATCTTCGAGTTTTGATAGTCTGACGGCGAAAACTGCCTCAATCTCTGAATCCTGAATTTCTAAGATAGAAAAGCTCTCAGAATCAGCTTCGAAAACCTCAAACCAGGATACATTCCCTTGAATATACAGTATAGGTCATGCATTTAAAATAACTATTTAGATGTCTCTGCCCTGCGCTCGGCGAGTGTCACATTTTTTACCATTCCATTACCCCTATAAATCATTCAATAAGATATCCAGTGGAACAGCACTTACTTGGATTCTGAATAGATAAGATTAGATTTTCAGTTCAGTGGTTGTAGCGTTGGATATCCTCTCTGGTCTCCGAACGATTCAAAGCTTCTTCTGTACAATTTGATCGATGTATTAGCCAGTCTGAAGTTGATGAACTTCAAGGATTAAATAGAGCTGCTAATTTGCATTGACGCTGCCGATGTTTATTTGCATATAACTGAGGTTAAACCTTGACTTTTGTTTTCAGCTCCGCAATATTTACACGTTCTTTTGTCTTTCGCATAACAAGCGGTGTGGTTGGTCACCTGGGTCTATCTGAGAATTACAAATATGATTGATAACCCGACGGAATGTGTTATATTCGCGCAGTTTTCTTTATGCTTCGTTCCACTGTTCTGACCAGCTGTTTGATTTTCTGTTAGTAAACTGGAATCTTCAAAATCTAGATGCAGTCCTCCACTTTCAACAATATTCAAGAGAAGTTTTCGTCTTCCCGCAAATTAATTTAAACAGTCAAGAATATAGCGTAGGCAAAGCACTTCCACCACAAATTTGTTCCAGAAGATTTTTTATTCTTTGTCTTGAAATTTATATTAGAGTTCACGTTGCTTTGTTTTCAGTATCACAATAACACAACGGGGGGACTCAAAGGAGGTTGTTATATTTTTATTTCGTTACACTTACAATCACTACCGAATCAATTCCATGATTCCATGTACCCTCCTCTTCGTTGGTACTTACCATGGGGGATGTTTCTTTTTTTTTTTTCAGCCACGTCAGCATTTTTTTAAGTCTTACATTCGCGTGTAAATTCTACTGAAAGCTAATTAACTTAATGTAAGGAAAACTGAAAACAAACCAATCTATATCAATAAATCATTTTATTTTGATTAACAAATATTGAAAGGAATTGACATGGTGGTCTAGAATTTGAAATGAGGCGCGAACTTGGCAAAAAGCGTAAAACCCTATAGCGCGCCCATGATAGTTTCGAGGAACCAATATATCTACGGCAGCCGAGACGTCATACTAGATACACCAGTTTACAAATTAAACCCTTTATTTTGTGTTCAATTCGCCGAAATCGCAAGACAGTATTAACCGCAAGGGGGGGGGGGGGGGGGGGGGTCTCTGAGGAAGGGCAAACATTTAACGCCCACTTAAAGATCGATCTTGCGCTCCTACCTCGCTTTCATTTGCTTACCCTCGCATAGCTCTCGTGCTCGAGACCAATTTGGAACCCGATAATCCGGTCACTGATAATCTGGTGACTGATGTGTTTACCGTGTCTGAACCCACCAACGGGTCACAGAAATATGGCTGTATTAAGTTTGGGGAGGGGGGGGGGGGGGGAGGAATGGCAGTAAAGATGTATGTGGACGGGCAAACCCCCAGAAAACCATTCAACCCCCCAAAAATCTTCCAACCGCAACCCATGGACGAAATCCTTGATTGAGCAGAGGTTGCGTGTTATTGAAAGGCGCTGCAAAACTGGCGGCAGAATATTCATCGAAATAGTAGCCACGGAAGTTTGAAACTAGGGATTAAGTGTGTGGGAGGAGAGGAGCTGACCAGTTGGCTATCTACAGACGTTGTAGTGTGACATTAGTTACAAATCCACCCGTGGCAGGGAGGAAAACATGAACCCTTTAGCCAATTCCCCTTCTCCACGCCAAATTGAAAAGAAAACAAAAAGTAAACTGACAACCTCTGAAGTATTTAAATTTTGTTCTCTATATTTGAGAGAAGAAGCACTCATTTAAATCTTTAAAAATCATAACCTAGTAATTACTTTTTAATTAAGCTTTGTAATGCTATTGATTCATCATGGCACACACAACTTGGTCATTCTTATGCACAAAAATTCAATTTACAAAGTAAGACCAAATTTACATTACTACAAGTAAAACGTATTCGTCAAATCCGGACCTACAGATCAGAAGGCAAATCATATTAAAAGTAAACCGCTCATTAATGGCCGGTGGAGGCCTTGAGCAGTCCATAAAACCCTTAAGGAAGCCACCCATAAGTTTTATGTTGTTCCTGCTTGGTTAAATATTCTTTCTTCAGTTAAAAAAACCGTATACTTTAGGTTGTGTAGATAAAACATTCTAGATTGAAAAAAGAAACTCACGAATAACCAGAAAAAAAAAAAATAGATATATACGTGTTTTTTTTTTTTTTTTTTTTTTTTTTTTTTTTCATTTATGACATCACAATCTGGAACCTAGGACTGTCTGTGAGAGACAGCTTCCCAGTTACTGCGGCTCGTATCGAGGATATTCCCACTATAAACTATAGCCACCGTTGGCTTTATTTATATTTCAATACAATTTTCTTTCTACATGTATACTTCATGTTCCAAGTGACTGTGATTTCCCTTATCGAATATCCGTAACCATAAGTTCGATAATAAGAAAAAATGAAACCACATCTACTGGCACCAATTATCTCTTACAGCTATAACTAGTCTAAGCAATGCCGACTAAAACTGTAAAGTAGTTAAAAAGGACTCGGAAATTCGAAAAAAATGGAGCCCAGCACTGAAGCCCGTAAAAAGGTTGAGTTTATATCAATGCTATAAATAGACCCCCTTACCGTTATCTATTTAGTGACCTGGCCTTCAATGGCAGCGTGGTTGGAGGTGACCTTGTTTTGATGACATTACTGTTTTTGTTGTGCAAATAAAGTTGTTCTTATGCTAACAAAATGAGAAAAACAGAGACTATTCACAGCCCTCTATTTTCTCGCAAAGCAAGGTCACGTACAGCCTCGCTTGCATTCATGCCCAGGGAACTAAGCACACAACTGTATAATGGCCCAATCAGCTATCCAGTACTTGAAGCTTGATGCTATGTACTCCTATTGTTATGATAAAAATATTCCCAAAATGCTACTTAATCGATATAATCTCTGATGGTTAAAAATGATTCACATGACATCGTGAATTACCACGAGTTTACCACACTAAGCTAAAATTAAAGCAATCAGCATGTAACATGCATTACAATTAGCTACATTTCCAGTTACATAACTCTTGTCTTTATGGTACCCTTGTCGAATCAACTAAAATAATAATCTGCTCCTCACTGCCTAGTCTGAGCATGAAAGAACAAGATATCACTATTTTTGATCGCCGTATTGTAGCCCTGTGACACATTTACAACCCTGTAAAAGGTAGTGTTTTAGAATAGATATTCCCGGACATAAAAATTTGGACTCTTGGCAGTGCAGCGAAAGAGTTGTTATTAACGGGGACCTTCAAATGTAGGGACGTTAAAGATAATGCTTAGTCGGAGCTATTTAAAGATTATTGAAGACTAACCGCGGTTCTTCAGCTATTTGTTAACTTCCTTCGCCCAGTATTCAACGACATATCCGGGACTCATTGAGGCGCCGGCGCTAAATTTGAAACCTAATTAGAAAACGATCGTCAAACAAGGAGAAAAAAGGCTGAAAAATGTCGAGGAGGGCGTACGTTCTACTCGTTTACGGATCTACTTTTTTCAAAAGCTACTTTTACCATATGTACGCCTTACACCACGAAATACATGATGTACGTCGAGTCGACGATTCCTTAGTGTGACATACACTTGACTACCAAGAATACACGAATCGTTCTATCCTACACTCGACGCACAGTTGACAACAGAGCCGAAACTAACGTCTAATTTGGCGGTGCTACTTAGTCAGAACAGCCTCCGTCCAATGGGGAAGGATGGGTTTTTATTGCTAGCCCTGCTGGCTTTTCCTTCCTGCTGTTCTTATTTCTTACTCAAAATAAGGAAGGAAAGGGAGGGCTCCTCTAGGTCCGCTACTTATTGATTAATTAACCAAATTCAATAGGTCTCATGTTTAGCGAACCACTTATTGTAGCACTTAGCTATTTGTTAATTTCAAGTTGATTTCAAGTTGATAAAGGTAAATTAAACGTTGTAAATTAATTATTTAACCTACGCAGTAAATGATTAATTTACATTATTTAAACCAGCTCCTTGACATTTTTAGCTTTTTAGCTATTTCTGGGAGCTGGTAACCCTTAACTTTTCAAAATCATCTTTTTTTAACTTATTGTATAAGATTTCTAAACGGGAAATAAAGTGTTGCTGTTGCTGTTGTGAAGCTGACACTTCGAGTGCTAGCCATTCGCTGAAGCAAAGTGATGACGAAGGGTTGACACTCGAAGCGTCAGTTTCACAAACTCGCGACGGCGGTTAACCAGTAGAAAAAGAGTTATGTGCTTACTAGTCCGCTGACCAGGCGCAACAGTTTCGTTAGAATTTGATACTCTTGATCATTCATTTTTAGACAGGCTTGGTCTTTAGAAGCCGTATGCACATCATAGGTAGATGAATGCTTTTACTTAACAATTACATTGAGAAGTCGAACTTTCCGTTCGCGTGAACTATCACGCGTAGAAATCAAGAGGGAGTAATCTAACAGTTTCAGCGTTAATTTACTAGTCGGTCAAAACTTAAACAACAAGCTAGGCTCAAGATACGCAAAGAAGCAGCCGCCATTTTGTTAACAACCGCACATTGCTGGGCTACTCACGTCGTTCACTTATTGGCATAGTGAGCGACATTTGTGATAAAGCGCTAGCCATAGTAGATTAATACTAAAGATAAATATATATGTTAAAACTTAAAACTCATTTAGACGTATTAACTCTCGGCGTGAATAGAGAGAAGAAATGTTTTTTTTTTCCCTCTGGGAGGACTCGCCAGCTGGGCGTTCAAATGAAGTCGCACAATTAGTTAAGTGCTATAACCAGTTAAGACTGTCATAGGGCGCACTCACAGTTTCCATTAGCCTCCGCCGAATCGCTGGTTCGCAGCGTGCTTGCTCTTTTCCGTCGCTCTGTTATCATCCTCGAGGAAGCTTTTGTAGACGCCCCATAGGGTGGCCTTCCAAATAAGGATAAAAGAACTCGTCGGAAGTCAGGCATCTTAAAGGTATAAATTATCGGATTGACGACGGAGTTCGTATACTGCATTAATTTAGTGAGGTACACGGCGGTGAATATTATTTTTGGGCAGGTGGAGGATTCCGGACACAACTTATCGTTGAATATATTAATTAATTGGAATGGAACCCAAGTCATTACAAAGATTGCAGTCACTAGAAAGAGAGTCGTCGCTAGTTTCTTGTCCTTCTCCAGCGTTCTCTTTGTCTTCTCGTGCATTCTTTGGACAACCTTGATCCAAATACCGACATATGCCAAACAAATCACCAGCAAACAAATCACGAAAACTACGATGATGATGTAGTTGAAGACAAGGTAATCAACGTGTCTCTGATGAACAAAAATTTTGATACAGACAAGCATACCGGCCAGCGTCCAAATGCTGGCCAGTAAAATAAAATAGATGTACCTGGGCGTGGTCCGGTGCCAGCTTGGAAGAGCGACCGAGTACAAACGTTCCAGAGATATAGTTGTCAGCGCAAAGACTGACGCAAACCCTGAGAAAATGTCCATCAACGTCGATATCGTGACGATATCCACGAGGCTCTTTGAACTCTCAGCCCGAACAAAAACGACCAGTGTGTGAATGAACAGTGGCAATGAAATCGTGCCCACCATCATGTCCGCGATGGATAGACACAGCAGAAAGTAGTTCGTACGCTTCCGTAGCAACTTGCTCCGCGTAAATACGACTATAGCGAGGGTGTTGCTAACGATGATAAGGGCGTCTAAGACACCAAATCCAAAGCACCAGCCCACCAACTCATCATTGTTGAAATAACTTGGCACTGGCGGGGTCTGGTTTTGAACATTATTAGATGAGTTATTCATCCTACTAGCTGTCAGTTACTAAACAAAGACAAAACACAGTAAACATGCATTAAAACACTGAACGTTCTACATCTTAGTGTGGTGTTTCTTTTCCTTTACCACTATTAAAAACAAATAGGTGCATATTAAAAAAGACAAAATTCCAATAAAACAACTTCACTAGGTATAGAGGTATTGCATGGCAGCCATGTTGCATGGCAGGAACTATGAAAATATTTTGCATAAGAAAAAAAAAAAAATTCAGATAGGAAAAAGAATCTATTGTTCCTGCCATGCAACATTGCTGCCGTGCAAAACCTCTATCCCTTGTATATGGCTGGCGGGGTGAAATTTGAATTGGTCAATCAAGATTCAGTAGGTTGCAGTACAGTGTGGTCATGACGTTAGTGTAAGTTAACGGGAAAGGCATTGCAGTCGGGAAACGTTTCGCGTTTCAGACGACACTGAATATTTCCGAAATAGTATTTACTTCCAAAAACTACATCAGATTGTAGGAAGTGAAAACATGACACATTTTTTGTCTCTAAGCTTTCAATTTAAAAATTAAGTGTAAAGTTGACAGTTACTTGTGATAATTTCGTGGCTAGTCTTACGAAGCTCCTTTCGTCCCGGCCAAGGGACTCGATATAAGGCGAGACTGCTGTCATCATTTTGTTAGCGAACGGGACTTTGGGCGCGTTAACCAACGAGTTTGCCAGGCAGAAAGGTCTCCATTTTGTTAGCGAACGGGACTTTGGGCGCGATGCCCACCGAGTTTGCCAAGCAGAAAGGTCTCTGATGAGTCCCTTGGCCGGGACGAAACGAGCTTATTAAGACTAGCCACGAAATTGTCACAAGTAGCTTTCAATTTGGCGCCAAAAATGAGTTGCTCGCGTACGGTAACACTCTTGTAGTTCGCTTTTTCTGGTTGTTAGCCCATAAATTTACACTACTTAAGCAGTAGAGTGTTTCTGTCGAAGAGCTATTGCCTGACATTTGCCCCATGGAAATTTCATATTCTTAAAACAAATGTTTACCCGAGAAGTGAATATGCTATTTTTTTGGTCAAATTTGGGTACGGTGAAAACCTTCTCATACCTTTTAGGTACACTTCTGAGGAAGCTCGTTTCTTTTGGTATTGGTCTTTTTCTCGACTGTATCTCACCAAAGTATGAACCATGACTCCCCAAAACTTGCTAACCTTGCATGCGAAGACAGTGCTGCTGCCAAAACCGTCCTTAACAAACCTGTCCTTCCGAAACGACACAGTAATCGTCTTTTTCTTCGCAGCAACAAACATAAGGCCAATGCTTAAGTTTCTTTGCCCTCTTCTAATACTTAATTCTAGAATTCTGCGCCTAATTTGACGAGGAACAACATATCTTGTTCAAAGACAGTAACGCAACTATTTTCATGCCTGGGGACAGTCATTGTTCTGCTTATCAAAAGACCCCTTGGTACTTTGTAGTACATCTACATGTACTATTTTCGCAGTGTACATGAGATAGGGGGTGGGTTCTGTTACGAAGAGAGTTGCATAATTGTATTTAATTTTGTCTATTATGTAACGCATTGAAATGGAGAAAAGTAGGGACGTAGGAGCATGAGTTTTGTCTTACTTAAAAAAAATGCTCATTGTCTGTCCATCTCTGTCTGGTTACATTTGCACAAAACTAGGCTGGTTATTCAATTTTTCGTGTTTCTATGCAATGCAACCACATCAATCTAGTCGGAGTTTCCAAGCAAATATCCAAAAACCAAAGCCAACGCACTCACAACGTCCAGTGACAACACATGTAAACAACCAACGAAACAGTAAACACATGATTAACACAAAGCGCGGCAAAATGCGCGTGACTGAGTTTCGGTTGTCCTTGGCCTTGTATTCGTCACAGCATGCACTTTGAGTGTGGATGTGGTGTGATACGGGTAGCGAGTAGTCAAGGCTTAAAAAAACCATCAGTCTGGCAAACGAATCTCACGGTTCTCGCAGTCTTGCTGTTCGTGTTTTTTTTAGCGGTTATGTGCGTCTCGCAGTCTCAATTTTTCGCAAACCTGCCTTGGAGTCTCGATGTTTTGCAAGGGTATAAATAGACTGCTGGCAGTCTGTTTTTCTCTCGAAATTTCAGCAGGGATTATGAAGAGAGACTGTTTAGCCTAAAGGAGAATGGGACGAGACATGGGCGCGCACGAGAAGTACCAATTTTTCGTTTGAAATTTTTAAGTGTCATCTGAACGTCTCAAAAAGTCTAAACGTCTCGCGTCTCCGTTCGGCAATTTGAAATATCATAATATCTCGGACTCGCAAAAAAAAAAAAAAAAAAAAAAAAAAAAAACACCCCAGTCTCGCCTTGTCGCAAAGCCTGGTATTTACCATTTACCACCCTTAATAATAAATCTTACTAGAGCAAATCTCAGGTGTTTATTTGTTTCCGGCGCCGCTTGCATTCTAGTATGAGATGAAAAAGTCATAAATGTTTTTTTGAAGTTGCTTTTTAAAGGCAGTTTGAAATTTACAATGCCGCAAAGAAGCAAAGAATAGCAAACAAACAGTCTCCGATACGACGTTTTGTGGTGCTAAACGAATACAGTGCAACGATAGGGAGCTGGGATGAGTTCATGCCGGCATGAAAGTCGTCCCGGCCCGCTATTTCCTCTTACATAAGACGCCCGGTTGAAGAACTCTCAACTTGAAAATACACTATTAAGCCCCATGGTAGAGAAGTAGGGACCGTAATAATTGGAGCAGCTTAGCATTCTTAAACTACCAAAAGAAGAGGACGGGTTAACCCCAGAGGGAAGACTGTTCCACAAATGTGTTAAAAATAAAAGAACCATAGAATGACCTTCCCGGCACTGACAAAAGCAGGACAAAGATTACATATAAGAAGCCAAGGGCTTAAAAACTATTTGATAAAATATTTTAAACGAAAGTTTCTTAATTTCGCACCACAAAAGACAAACAAATCTTCGACAAAAGTGGAGAGCTTAAAGATCCACTAGATGTAATCACGTCTCAAGACAGCTGTTAATATTATACACTCAGAGGGATCATAACATCACGCGTACTGTCGGTGTTCAACATATGTATATGTTTAAAACCAAATATTGAGATACATGTACAAGTTTCAAAACAACTGTTAACATAATACAGGAGCATTTAGGTGCTGCTGTCTCATGGACACTACATGTGTTGTTTTGAATCCCAACAATATTCTGATCAACCATACCTTAAAAATGAAACATACATAATGTTGTTTACAAAGTGTTGTGGCTGTGGCAAAGGAGGTCAAGTTTGAAGTGATTCCACTGAAGTAATGCGCACATGCAAGCTAATGACTAAAGCGAGAAAGGAGATTTTGTCTATTGATCAGTTTACTGTTTACTGCATTAGCATTAAACTGATGGCGATTAATCATTCTGTCTGTCCAAAAAAAAAGCACCAAGATAATACCGAGGAAACTGACTCTCAAGCCTGTTTGATGGTTTTCTGATGAGATAATTGCCCCTAAACAGAAAGAAGGATTTCGATTTAGCGATGCCGGATATTATTGCTCAACAGTGTCTAATTGGATTTGTCCAATACATGTACAGTATATGACGAGCTCATTGCTACGCAATATCAACATTTACTGAAGCCCTTTAAAAATAATCTCAGTGCATCAATCAAGGGTAAAACTGTCCGAGAGCCAGCTGTCGTAGACAATAAAACAAGGGTGAGGTATCCTTTTGCGGAAGAGACCGGCTCAAGAGAGAAACGTGAAAAAATGTCTAGCAAACGAATTACTCTCATTCTTTTTACATACCTTAGCATTTCCCTTTTCTTGTGACAATTGGCTATGTAGAAAATAACTGAGGAATAAACTAAGGCGATAAGGCTCTACTTTTTCAGGCTCTACTTTGTCAGGAGTCTTTCAGGTGATATCAACGGATGACGTGACGGTTTTGTGACAAGAAAATACATAAGATATTTTGGCACCCAAGGCTCCGGAAAGATGCCAAGAACCTTGACGTTATGTTTCGCTTATATGACGTAAATTTCCTTATTTTAATGATAGAACTAAATCCTTTCGATCAAAGATCAGGAATGGTTAGTTTGTGTTGTCTGCTTCTGAGAGAAGCTAAACTAGATAATGAAATGGAAAAATTGCAGTTCTCTCTGAATGTATGGCTCTTGTTTACGGTTCAAGACGATTAAACACAAAACCATTTCCGATGTCGACAATGAAATATGGCAAAGCGAATATAAGCGGTGTGATAAGCTTCTAAGACTTGTCAAAACAATATAATGATCACGAATTTGTCTCTATTTTAATGCACCACAGAGGTCGAGAAGAAACACACAAAAAAAGCCGGGAACTAAAGGGAGAGATGTTGTGTGTACGTGAGTAACGTTTGCTGTTTTATTATTTGTTGTGACGAATAAAATACAACTTCCTGAAGAGTAAGCTGAAAAAAATGTACACCTTGATCGGGCGGACCATGTGAAATATTTTGGCGAATGTTCGGCATTGTTTTGTGCCCTCAGCTCTCTTCGTCTTGCTCGCAAGCTCAATAAAGATACTTGTTGGAGCCTGAACACCGACTGAAATCGATGAAAGGTTAGAACCGCAAGTATGTAATCGAATATTGACAGAAGCTCCACTGAAAAGTCGCGAAAGAATACACTATTGAACACTTAAATGAAAAATAAAAAAAAAATCATGGACTATGATTTACATTTCTATCCAATTTCCCCGTAATGACATCTATTCTCCAGAGGTTTGGATGCTGCATAGCGAAATTTTAAAATTTCTTTCCAGCTGGATAATAATACATGCCCCACGAAATATGGGACTGTTCATGCAAGAGTCCAACTTTGCGCTAAAACAAAAAAAAAATGAAGTGGTAAAAATTGAAAAAAATATCTTTTTTAATAAATATATAAATAAACATAAATACATGTGGATCAAATCACCCAGGTGTGATGAAGCTGACTGAATAGAAATTCAACTCCACTCAGAACAATGTACATTAGACAAGGAAAAACAAACTTTTACCGCATCTAAAGTAAAGCGAATTCAAATTCTTTTGCCGTTGCGCACCAAAGCTGGGTGTATTTTAAATCACCGTAGTGTGTACATGAATAGCTGGAGCCCCTAGCTTCTTCCAGACGTTCAGTTAGTCAGGGCGCAGCGTAGAAAACAGCGCGCGAAAAAATAAAAAAAAAGCGCGGCGAGTGGAGCTGTTTTCTACGCTGCGCCCTGACTAACTGAACGCCTGGAAGAGGCTACGACAGCGACGGTAGTCGGTACCGCCGAAGACGCAGCCAATCACTGCCATAAATTCACAAATCCTTAAGGTACAAGTGAAACAGCACGTAAAAGAAATACTGCTTCCTCAGATAAAACACAAAGTGGATAAAAGCTGCCTTTGCCTTTTAGGCTTACGGGAAGCAAAGGGCAAAGGTGAGTCGAATTCCTTATATTTACATTTCTCTTGTGTCAATCTACGGGAAAATCATGCATACTAAATCTTGAAGTTTGACCGATAGATCCAAAGGCTGAGGAGACCTTTCCCTTAACACTATAGAGATCAAGCTCTGAAGTATCTACCGTATCAAATATTGAGGCAAATGAAGGCTTAAAGATTGAATGTTGCAAGCATTGTTTTTCATCTTATACACTGTACTTCTCGTGTTTCACTCGAAAGCAGATCAAACGAGTTTCGCGAACGCAATATCCAGTATGACAACTTGCGAGCACAGTAAGAGATTCTACAATTGACCAGAAAAACACTTGGGTAGATTAAAAAGTTTTGACGAAGTTATTTTCGATTAGAAGCAAGCAATGATTTGATGATTCGCGTGGTAAGGTTAGTTCGTGTTTTGAACAACAACATAAACACAAATAAACAGCTTCATAGTGACATTTACCACACAAGCTGGTAGATTTCAGGTTTGCCAATCGTGTTCTCATGAAACATTACTGTAAAACAGAAAATTGATTCGCTTACCAGAATCATGATCTTCACGACTGTTCCTGAATGTCTGGATGATCATGGATGCCAAAGAAATGTAAGGCTTGGTTTGCGTATTGACTAACGGCTGAGGTATTCAGTGATTACGTGACGTGGATACGGTTGGTTATAATTACAACCCTCTAAAGTTTAACCTCGAGTGCGCAGTTTTGAGATTTGATATGTTTATCTTTAGGCGGAAACCACGCTTGGCTAAACTTCCCTACACTGCTGTACATGAATCCGTTTTTGCCCTTCTTGTCTTGCTTCTTGATTACTTCTGTTCATGAAAATTCTGAAAGTAAGTCGAAAATGTATCGATACGTAAGCAAACCCTAATGCCAGAATCCTAGACAAAACTATTTGTCATTTGATTGGAATATGTGTTGTGTTGACAAGTAAGGTTCGTGACCGCAGGGTATGAAAAGGTTTTCCACGCAACCTAATAGAACATGTGAGACCGAGGCAGACTTACCGAATTCTCTCCGAAATTCTTTCGGCTGACTCGTGGAATGAACAACTGCACGAACGAAATCGTGGTTTACTTTCTGTCGATCTTATTGCTGGATTGATCTTTTGAATGGAAATAAATTTGCAGCTAAGTAATTGCATGTTGGGTGTTTGAGCAAGCCTCCGGAAGCTACAGACAGAAATTTTCTTTTAAAGACAGATTGATGTATCCTCTACACCTGCTCTTTTCCTGTGGCATTAATGAAAAGGACAAATTACGTTAGGGCGAAGAAATTGAGGAGTGCCGCTTTTTAATAATTAAGATTTACTCAAAACAGCTTCAGGCTCAGATCGGATGAATTTCCCCTACATTCGAAATCAGAAGACCAGTTTATCCGTTCCTTATTCATTTTAAAACCTCTCATTCCATTTATTAATATCAACTGAACAGAAATTGTAGTGCGCACATAAACACGCGGTGTGGGTGATGCATGGGGGCGAATATACCAGACGGACTTGTTTTCTTAGAGACGTTTAGATGAATGCTCCCAAAAGCTAAACTCTATCAAAAATCGAGAAATTCAAGATTGTCACTGCGCTGCTAAGACACTCGCAACTAATACAAGTGACTTTTTTTTTTCTTGTAGTGGTTGAAATTACTCAGTTCAGCTTTCAGCTTGAATTCAGTTAAGATAAATCGGACGTATTATCTAACGATTGGACAAAAAAAAAAATAGAATTAAGAACATTGGACACACACACAAAAAAAGGGAAAATGTTTTCCTTTTTTTTTTTTAAGTCAGAATTTTTATCTTTTTAACACGAATTTCTGTGGGTGCACTCCCGGTTCACGATTCAGAATTATGCGCAACCCAAACTGACATTAAGTTTCCTTCATTTTATTGCCGTGTCTATTCCCGTATTATTTTTAGTTTTGGATTTGCTGATTAAGTATGTTCCTGAAAATGTACTGATCTTGATTTAATTTTACTCTTTAATTAGAAGAGATTTGTGGCTTCATCTATGCTACAATGAATCAATGTAAAATTGTGATGGATTATCAAACAGGCAAATTGCATTTTCGAAGCCAGGTCATTAGAAATTCAAGTTGACTCCTTCCTTCGAAAAGAATAGATGTTGATAAAATTAACTGCGATAAAATTGAATAGGAAATGTTAAAAACAACTAAGAAATTGGCCTATGTTAAATAAAAATGGGTATTTATTGGGGAAATGCTGAGAAATGTCCTAGTGCGAGGACTCTGATCTGATGCAAGTCGTAGATTTCTGTGATATTAAATTGGCTTTATTGGATTAAAACAGCAGGTTGTTATGGATTAAACGTTCCAAGAAAAGCCATTGGAAATGTTGTTTCATCTATCAAAGGGGCCCATAACATGTGGATGTGTACTTTTCACAATAACAACTGGCAGGCGTCCAAGGAAGGCGTCCAAGGCAGTCCTGGTAGGCCACCCGTTTCAATGCCGGCATTCGTAAATCGTAAAGCTCGTGAGATAAGTTGTTTATGCGGCTTGCTATCTATGTGGTTTGGTTTACCACTAAAACTGCCCACTATAGTTTACGAGTTTTCAACTGGCGAGAAAAAGCATGCATGTACTTCACCTGAATCTCAGGTTAAAAGGATTAGATAAGAAAGCTGTACATTTAATTCCCTTTGAAACACGAAACTTGCAACACTCACCTCTCGAGCGAGGGCTTCAGTTATTCCAGGCTCGACTCGTTTTGAAAACTGGCGCGGAAATCTTCTTACGGACGAATTAAAGCTCAAATGGCAGCAGCGATGAAGTATTCAGGGATTTAAATCTCTTTTGTTATTAAACATACATGAACGGTTCGCTTCTTCCCTGTTCCGGAAGTAACAACAAACATACATGTAGTACATGTAGTGGTTGTTGAACTTTGGTCATAAAAATTCACGAAAAATATATGCACAGTACATGCACTGTTTTTTATCGTGGAAAGGTCAGGATCAATGGAAATCAGTCCTTTCAATCGTTCACTGAGGAGGTAGGTAAGGATTGTTTAAGCTCGAGGTCTTATGGCTCTCTTGCCTGACCCACTACATTGCTTGCTTTTAGCCTGTAGAAACATTAAAATTGCAAATTTCCTCTCACTAAAGATTTCTTTGTTTACTGTTATAATGACCTTTTCAATGACTTCTTCCTAACCATTGATGTTCTTTAAATATACACGGGTGCAATTTTAAGTGCTATAGTTAACATTTTTAATATATCCATCTACTGTATAGTGAGAGTTCTAGATATAAAATAAAGAAACAAACGAACAAAGAAACTAAGAAAAAGACTTTCTATTTTCCCGCCAAGTAAACTATTGTCAAAATTGACTTAAAAGAGATCAAGAAGCCGAACAATACGTTGCAAAGCTAATGCCATTGAAAATCGCTTTATGCAAACATTCTATATGTACCTCTGTTCACAAGCGCCAGTACAGGCGGATGAACTCACAGAGGTGTGCACGTCATCCATAATTGTTGCCATCCATGACTTTTTTGCTTCTAATTGAACAATACAGCGGCAATGCGAAATTAAAAAAAAAACTCGAATGGAATGGTCGGCGTAAACCGGTAAACCAGAATGTCAACAATGAATATTTAATTCAAAGTTGTCTCGCTCCTTTGCAAACCAAGACGTCATGTTTTACGAAATTGGCTGCGCGACTCGGCTACAGATTTTGTTTCTTTTTTTTTTTTTTTCTCATTTCTGGAAGGGATTCTTTACAAGCTTCTAGAAACTCAGTCACTATGCCAAATTTCATATGCAAGATGGTAAAAAAATGCCATTCTTATTCTGCTATGAGTAAACAATACTCGGCATGACATGCAGAATTCAAGTGCCGAGTCTATTTCAATCTCAGAACGGAAAAAACGATGTACCTTATCTGAAAATCCTAGAGAGTCTAGGGTAATGTTTTTTATTAAGTATGTTTTAACATCTCAAAAAGTTGGAATAAGCCTCTTGCATGCTTCGTTTATTTCGGTAATGCGCACGGCTGTAAAGCGAACTTTAACAGAACATGTACAAGCAGTACATCTCGCAAGCGGAGCAGCTGTTGATACACACGCTTTCTGTGATCTTGTGAAACGTCAACAAGTTTTTACCTGATGTAACAATCCTAAATGTGAAACTTGTTTTGCAAAACGATCATGCTGACAGCACTTAAGCTCATCCTACTATCTATGTTTGAAATATTCTAGAAGGCAATTTAAGCGATCATCCAGCAGAACCGTTCTGGTGTTAAATCTCGCCGACTCATCCACCATTCATTTCCATTTCAAAATCATAATGAAGTGTATACGTGAAGCACTTTTGAACATCGTGTTTTAAGATTTTGCTGTAGACAAAATATAACAATTTATAACATCAATTAGATGGCTCTGTTATGGAAACAAGCGGAACTCATGCGTAAAACGAGCAACTACGGCGTGTATTATAGCATGTACTTGTATAAGCATTGTTCACTTTGTTTGTGAGTTGGAGACCTTACCGTGTCTTTTTAAAGGTACCAGCTTACAAGAAGTCCACCATGTTTTTCCAAATACAACTTCTTTTTCGTCGCATTAGTTTTCCGACCGTTATGGTTACTGAATGAAAAGTGTTGATCGCTTTTATGGTTTTAAGTCATTTCTTTGTCCTTACAAGTGCCGCGTATGGAACGTAAATTACTCAAATAAATGAAGCGCGAATGAAAGCAAACAAGTCTGAATCGAGATTATGAAGTTTACAGCGCATCATAAGAAACAAATCGGTTTTAAAGATTATAGTATTCCTGGCAGTATTTCTATGGCAACTCTTGGGCGTCCAAGTTATTTCCTTATAACAACCTCCTGATTATGTCACTAAATAGTAAAACAAATAGAAAACGACGAGAAAGACCAATCGCTCCCGACTGCTCAGTTTAAATGAATGAAGTCAATGACAGAGAGAAACGAGAGAAAGAAAGATCATGAACTAACTAAAATAAGACCGCTAACGAGAACAATTGTGATTAGGATAAATCAATAATAGTTCCCTGCTACGGTGCAACGCAGGCGGGCTAAGAGATCTAAGAACAACCTACAGGGAATGCGCACCAAGAAACCAATGCGGCCAAGAGGGTTTACCTGTAAAGTAAATTCAGCGGAGAGTTAAGAGCTCTTGCACTTCAGTTTCGTGATATCATCCTTTGTTGTGAATTCCAACTGCTTAAAGTGCATCTTACGTTGTCACTTTGGGTTGAAATGGCCTCGCGACCGCCGCGTAGTGACAAATATGCAAATCGCGGCGCAGTTTATAATATTTTGATGTCAATTTGCGTTAGTTTACCCGCTCGAACAATGGGCTAATTGAATACTTGAAAAAAAGCCGTGTCGCAACCCCTTCGCTCCTGACTATAATGGCTTACGGCTGTTTTTTTTTTTTTTTAATAATTTCACTTGTCAGACTTCCTTTCACCTCATTCACCTGCATGGGCAGGTCTAAGAAAGCAACCTTCTTTCCTCAAGAGATGTTACAAACATTGCCAAATGTTGATGAATGCTTTGGCCCACAGTCATTTCCATTCTTCTTTGATTGATCCCTGAGAGAAAATTAAGAGAGTATTACATAACCAGCTACTCATGAGCGATAAATCGATTCCCACTTAGTCTTCCGCCGCTTTAAACATCATTAATCGGTTTATCATTCAGCATCTTAGAGTTTAATCTTCTAGAGAGATTTCTTGCCCTCAGTTATTTCAAATCTTTCCAAGACAGAGATATTTACTGAATTGATTAAATAACTAATGAACAACCATTTGCGACATTTACGACCCAGCGATCCGACCCCAGCTTGCAATATGCAAATAACGAGACAGAACGTCGACATTTCGTTCAATTCAGTTATATTTTTAGTCATTTAATTATTGCCATGTTGTGCTATGCAGTCATGAATACTAACTATACACTGAGGTTCAACCTCGTTTCTACACCGGATGGGTCAGTATTTTCTAACAAACGCAATATTGCACTTTTAGTTATAATTATCGACAGGTCTTTAAAGGGCTATCTAAACCTACATTTCAGTTTCCGCACCGTGAGACAGGTGGACTTATAGTGGAAAACTGATCACTTAAATAAAAGGTCGACAGCAACTGATCCGAGCTGCTAGCCAGACCAACATTTGATTCAGCCGCCAAATGATTGCTGTCTAATTTAAGCCGGTCGATTTTGTAGCGAGAACAGAATATTGCTTTTCGTGCCGTGAAGGCCTATGTCATAAACGAAAGGCTTAAACAAAGAAAAGTACAAAGAAATTATTAATAATAATAAAGGACTTTACTAATTAACGATAATCGTTTCCGTTTTTTCATCTTGCAGTAAAACTTATGAAAATTTGGATTAATCCGGCAGTGTAAAATTCTTTTGGGTCATTTACGCCGTCAGTTTTATTTTTCAAGGTGGATTATTTCATTTCCTGCCTGAGTAAACACAATTCAAAGGAACAATTATTACAACATAGCAGTTTTTCTTTTAATAAAACAATCAGCATGATATATTATGTGATGTAAGTTAAACCTTCGTCTACTTTAAAAGATCGGATAGCTATGTGGGGACGAAAAGACCACGGGAAACGGTGTAACCAACTTTGAAATTGTATTTAGGGATGTTAAATTAGTCAGCAGTTCCTACACGAGTCTTGCCTCACAATGACGCAGCAAAATTATACCAAACCACTGAGTTGCACGAAACATCGCCTAGTTCAATAACTCTTTGAAAACATAATGTCTCTGCGTGAGCAAGTACGCGTCGCTTCCTTCGACGTTAACCATGCACAACCCATGGCATTGATCAGTGCCATTTTTTTTCCCGAAATCTACTCTCAGCGGTGTTGCCAATGTTCTGAATTAACAGAGAGTTACGCCATGAGACTGTCCCAATTCAGAAAACTGCCGGCCAATTGGCAATCTTTAGAGACTTTGTAGTGTACAATAGTCTGCAGGACAAATGAGGTCGTCTCTGTAGATCCTTTATACCCTCTACTAGCGGTGTGCAACTTGAAATTAAAGCCTAGACTTCTACTAGTGCAGGTTTCAAGCCATTAAAATCCATCATTTCTCTTAAGAAGCTCAACGTTACCCAGATCCGTCATATGGAGTCATTATTGCACTTACGAAGTCACACACGAGTCTCTCTGACCCAGTTTTTACAAAACATGAGTCTTATAGCAATTCTGAACTCGGGTATTTTAAAGCAGTAAATTGCGGGATTAGCCAGGGAATTGCTGTAATGAAGTAATTTTCCAAAGAAAACAAGATCCACCGGCATCTTGTATAGAAAAGACTTTGTAAAGTTTACAAGAATGTTCATGACGTGAAACGGAGTCCAAGTTAACACAAAGACTACTGTCACTATGAACAATGCGGCGGCTAGTCGTTTCTCCTGTTTCGACGCAACCATGTCCATTTTACTTTTGTTCCAAAAGTGAATACGCAGACCAAAGACAAAGTAGGCGGCGCAGATGACAAGGACAGATAACACCGAGATGACGGTCAGGTAATAAATGAACGTCGCTTCAGGCAATAAGTAAAGAAGGCTTCGAGTGCTTAAAATGTACACAATGGACGCGGTGGCGGAAATAGCCCACATCGCGATAATGGTGACAAAATAAACTCTTTTACCTCTCCAGTGGTACTGCATTGGGTAGAGTACGCCATAAAGCCTCTCTAGGGCAATAGAAGCTAAGGTAAACACAGACGTTAGACCAGTGAAGACGTCTACCACTGTGTAGACTTGTTGAAAAGTCACTATATTTCTCTCTGGCAAATAACTGAAGGCGAACACAATGTATATATACATTGGCAAAGCCAAAGCTCCCACCATCAAGTCAGCCACTGCTAGATTTATTATGAAATAACCGCCGAATTTGCGTGGGAGTTTCTTTTTTGAGAACACTGCGATTGTTAGAGAGTTACCTATGACGGTAGCCGCTGCTACGATCCCGAATATCACACACCAAGTAATGACCCAGAGATGGTGGAGCGCTTGAGGGGTCCCGGATGTTGAATTGTTCATGTTAGCTATTCAACACTGACGCCGTGGAAAACTGCTGAAATTAAATAGGAAATATACAAATGACGTGTTAGAAGAGTCATCCAACATTTCAGTACGGACTGCGCCGCAGTTTGGGATTCTCAACGCGGAATAAGAAGAACAAATGGCTTGCCACCTCCTCGGGGAGGGCTTATGGTAGCTAAAGAGATAGAAATTGGTATCGGAGGAACTCAACACAAGAAAAGTAAGGCCAAATCTTCCCCTACCTGAAATTTTCAAGCAACGTCTACATAAATGGCATAGATCGCTCAATTCAATACCATGACTTTTAGTTGAGAATATCTCACAACATCTAGCTATAGTCAAGAGCCCATTTAGGTGGAATGGTACTCTATATATGGACCAAAAGTTTGTTTAAATTTGGTGAAATAGGATCAATTGCGTGCTATTGCACTCATGAAGAGAAAATAAATTTTGACGGTTTTACTCAAAATGGTTGCTATGCAACCAGCCACAGCCTTTTGAGGTAGTGTTTTGTAGCATTGACGCCAACACTTCCTGCTCATTTACAAAACAAGATTTGACTGTCAAACAAGCCTATCATGTAAGTCTCTGTTTTGTTCTGTGATATGAACCTGCGTTTTGAATTTGGCAGTTAACTTTTGTTTTGCTTTTTACAGGCTTTCTTTGGATATAACCTCATTTTACGCCACACCCATTGGACAAACCATCCCCTATCACGTGACAGACGTAAGAATATTACGATTTTTTTGGCTTAAATCATTACAACTCTATTGGTCCTTGATTAGCCCAAGTTTAATGAAATTCTACATAAATGCCTTGCAAAGTTGAATGTTGGCGTGAATTCAGTCGGTACAAAAATAGATATTTGAGAAAAATGCACTTAAAGTTTCTTACAAGAAGGATTAAGCATTTAACAAGCCACAAATAGCGGGAGGGGGTTCAGATTGGATCTCGAGGGAGGGTGTGCAATGGTTGTTCTATTTTGTAGAAAGTTACCGCAGTTTTAGGAGATATTCCTTTTCATAAGGGAAATGAATGAGCCTGATGGCATTTCGAGGCAAAACCTTTCAGATTTCATCATTCCAATCGAGTTTTAAAGTTTCGTTTAAATATGTTAAAACTAATTCATATTTTTAGTAACGTTCTTATAGTAAACAGCCATTGCTATGGCCGTTGCTACGTAAAAAAAAAAAAAAAACTTATACCACTGTGAACTTTCCTTAAATTTCACACCCATCTAGAGGAAAATTTGGCAAGATCGATTCAAAATGTCTTTGCCAAGTGTTCAAGGGTATTAAATCTTGTATTTTCAAGAAATTCAATTTTTCATGAGAATCACCATATTTTAAGGTACCATTCCCCCTTAATAGGAGCGTGCATCTCCCATAATAAGCAAATGCGGGAGCTTGGCAAATGCAACGGCATTTTTACAGACCAGTCTATTTTAAGATATTTTTTCCCTGCCAAATAAGCCAGTTCCAGTCTATCTGTCCACAGCTCGCGATAAAGATAAAACAATGCGGCCTCACGTGTTTGTGATTGCAATAGCGAAACGCACGAAGTCCAAAAATAGAATGCAAATCACTGAATTCTCCGAAAGACTCAGTAAACATAAGCGTGTTCTCAGGGAAATACAGGGAATACAGGAGAAGTTTTTGTTTCACAAGTGTTTTAGTAACACCAGCTTTAGTGCCCTTAAAGAAATTTTCAAAATCATCCCCCATTCCAGTTTGTTTGTCTGAGTCTTGTCTGATTCTTGACGTCACTCGCGCGCTTCGCTATTGGTCACTGAGGTTCCTGTGGGGATCTGAATTCGAAACAAATTCAAACTAAAAATAGATCGGTCTTTGAAAACATTGTGACAGGAATATGGGGTAGACGCAGGCACCTAGTGATGGGCTCCTGCTACGGTGGAATTTGTGGGTGCCGAAATTCTGGTGAGCTAGCTTCTAAGGTTACCATATGATCACTTAACCCTAACAGTTCAAACAAACTGCTAATATGGCGTATTCTACAAGTTAAGTTTGCATCTATGTAGTGTATATATTTGCACATAATTAAGAATAAATCCGAGGCAGAGATTTTAAATAGAACATAATCCAGTGTGTCGAAATTTGTAAATACCGCAAAGGTTTGTTTTTAACTCAACCGCCGTATGTTGTATCGAGAGTACAACTTAGGGCAGGTAGTCGAGCGAGTGTAAAAGTGCCAAGAAAAAGGAAGGAAATAGGGCAATGAAAAAGATTCGGAATGGTAACGCGCAAGCTATATTTTTGCTCACGCTCAACACCAAATTTGTATCTAATCTTGGGAAAATCTATCTGCTTGAAAAAAAAAATCGTTTATTTAGCAAAACTAAGGCCCTTTTAACGTGATTGAAGTAAAAAAAAAGGAAAAAAAAAACAGATTTAACGGTTAAAACAGGCAATTATTTTGTGACCATTTGATGTTTTTCCACCTTTTTTTAATTTCAGAAATGAGAAAAAAATTCGATTAGAATGTACTTCGCGTGCGTTACATCAGTTTGAGTTGGTATTGGAATGTTCTTTCCGCTAGCTGCATGTGGCTAGGTACCTATCCCGGTACGCAGGAGGGGGGTCTCTGTTAAACCTGTGGGCTCTACCGTCTACCTTACATTGGGGCAAAAGGTGAAGCCTGTGCTGAAGAGAACATCTATTTCCGATATTTCAAAAGGAAGTGTGGATTTGAGCGCTAATAACGGCTGTAAGCTAATTGTGTTTTATTAAATGTGGGAGAAAGAGGAACGCCAGTCTTTTGAAAGTACAGGCTCATGATCAGTACTTTAGTCGTGGCTTTACGGAACAAAACCCTCCCTTCCCCCACTTCAAGATATGCAGTTCTTTTTTCCCTCCCCTCCCCCAGCCGTCGATCATGATAGCTCATTCATTTCTTGATAGACATGAACCATGTTATAGCTGGGCGCTTGTCCCCATCTTTGTTTGGCTGTAGATTTTCAGTTTCTGTATTTAGTTTGTCGTTAGGCCAAGGTGAAAAAGCAGGCTGCCATTAGCAAAGTCGATTGACTAGAATCGACTTATTCTATTGTTCATTATGTAGGCAGATATCGTCATTTATATCACCTACTAGGGTAACGGAGAAATGGTCTGATCTTCTCTAGGAAACTGATTCAAAGAACGAACTATTTGGCGAAAATGTTTGATTGCAGCTTAATTATCTCCATTTTTGCTCATATGTGTCAACAAAACCTAATGGGATTAAAGAAGACTAATAGTTTTATGGCTTATGATTGACACGTTCAACACAACTTCTGTTTACCATCGACCTTGTTTGTGTTTTTATCCGGGACACAGTTTGTACTTAGTACTGCTTAAAAGATTTTGTGAAAGGAATTTATCCAGGCCAGCGAACCATCTGCGTTAGCTGGCGCTGGTGATATATACGTAAGAAAGAACAATCCTAGAGCTGATCGACCCTCTATCTTTTCTACTAAGTAAATTATCATACTCATTAGTCACCAACAAGGAATGTCGAGGCCCCACAGGCATGGACTACGCATTTAAAATTACATTAACGCAAAAGAAAAGTTTGTGATTGAACATGTGTTTCAAACTTAACAATACACTGTTTGAAACTCCACATGTGAGTTTAAGAGAGTACAAAATTTTGTTCATGGAACCTCACGACTACTTCAATGATTCCGTGCATGCAGTAGTCTACCACACTAGAATAAGTACCACGAAATTAAATCTTTTTTGTCAGAATTGCCTTTGCATGATCATTATTTCGCCGTAGATCGGCGGAGATCTAGATGGCAGTAAACGATCTGTGGTTTAGGTTCAGGACTGGGCATAGAGTATTAAACACGAAAGGTAAGATGGTGGTTGTAAATAAAAAGCGTTGCAGCCCTCCCGGGGAATAAATCTTCAGGAAAGACATCATTGCTTCCCTACGTAAAGGATTATCACATACAAAACCATGCGCCTTTACTTACAATACTTACCAACATATACTCAAAGCCTAGTCGATTCTTGGATAGGAACTGCTTACATTCCTCCACGAGATGTTTCGTCCTTCTTCTCTGTCTGTGTTCTTCCGTCAGTTGAGTAAACAGATAAATCAGATTAGCAAGTTTATGTTGGCTAAGGTTATCACTCAATAATATGCACAATGCGTACAATAATGTACAACTCAGCACGTGATCGGGATATATTAGTCAGATAAATGATATAAATAAAACATTCAGAGTTCATTTACGTAGCCGTCGATGTCGAGACTATTTTGACACCAAAACGGCTACTGAATCCAGTAACAGTGATGCATGATTTGGCACCCTGTTGTTGATCGCGATGGGCACGGCTAACCTTTGAGTTCTTGCAAGACCCAAAAGATGATGTAACTTCGAGTGTAATTTTTTGTATCCAGTTTCGACGAACAACTGTCGAACAGCAGTTTGAGTTCAATTTTTGATGCTGTAATTTCTTGGACTGAAGTCACAGAACGGGAAAATGATTTTGCACTGCCACTGTTCGTATTGTTGATATCTCATGATGGATTTGTGTTCACAAGTTCATTATGATTATGTATAATGGTGCCGCCCAATAGTTTATTATTAAATTAGCAGAGATAGACTAAACAAGAGCTTTCAGATCAGCAGAAGACCTGCCTGTACATCATTACAATTTTAGCCAGAGTTCAAGTGGTAGGAGTTGTTTATCACTTAGAATGCCAATTTTTCTTTCCATTTTTATTGTGCTTAAAGGCCTTTTTTCTTTCAATTTTCAATATTTGAAATCAACATGTCGATAGTTTGAAGACATTTTCACAATCGCCATCTTGGTGTGACAGTTTTATACATTATGATCACTGTAGTGTGTTGTACATCTGAAAACAATCAGTTTATACATCGACGCCGCAACGGTGTGTATTTTTCATTAACCAATTGCTTACATAACTCCAATTAGCTTAAAGAAAATTAATTTAAAAACGGAAGTCTTTGTTTTTAAGGCTATTACCTGGTAACAGTTGTTTTATGGATGTCTTTGTTTTGGTGTGAAAACTTCATGCATTGTTTTACGTCGAAGTAAAATGATCGAGAAAGACAAAGGAGGTCTCCGTTGTCTTGCTCTTTTTCGTTTTGACTGTCACATATTTGTTTCACCCCACATTGAAATGCGGTGGTGGGTTAAATAATAAGGCTTAGCAAGGAAATATCACTGATTATTTGCTCAATCACTACCCGCATGTGTTTATTATACTAAATTAAACAGAGAAGCAAAACTTTATTTGTTATCACGGTAATTGGCTGTAAACAGCGTGTCTCTAATTAGTTGATCCTTTTTTGTCAATCTGATTGTTTGAAAAGCTGAAGTTGCACCTGATACTCCATGGAACAGAATTTCTCTGCTAAAAGTCATAGTGCTTAATTGCAGAGTGAAGTATGAACTAAGAATCGCACCGTGGCCGTTAAAATTGATCCCCTAGGGCTCTCTGAGCGCATGTCCACAGCAACTTATATGTTCAGTAGCACCATAAGCCCAATAAGCATTCACTTATAGGCTGTTCTTCCCTTATTGTTACACCGTCAGTTGCCGTTATCTTTTGCCTGATTGTGCACGTATGTGTTCTGGTCAGTTGATTAGAGGAAGGATTTTAAGATTCTCCGTCAAAACGAAAGTATTTTTACGCCAGCCTGCAAGTTCATTACTTCTGCTAAACGAATTTTTAACCCTAACGATACATCATATTGCTTTATGATTATTATCTCTTTGGCGTTTTCCCATCAACTACTATTTACAGGTTGGTGCGCTCGACTCCGGAGCGAGCGTTTCGGGTTCGAGCCCTGGCCGGGGACATTGTGTTGTGTTCTTGGTCAAGACACATTACTCTTACGGTGCCTCTCTCCACCCAGGTGTATAAATGGGTACCCTGCGATGGACTAGCATCCCATCCAGGGGGGAGTCAGTCGCTTCATGCTACAGAAACCGGGATAAGCTCAAGCCTGATGGGCCACTTGGCTCGAATGCAGACTTTCCTTTACTATTTACAGGTTCCTTTAATTCATAGTAGGTAATTCTGTATGCAGCCAAAATAACTGAGCACTTTTAATGCGGACATACACTGATGGCGTCGGTGTTAGTTTTGTGGAACACCCGTCAGCACACTACACATCACAGACTTATAAAGTGTGCTATTTAAGTAGCACTTGCATAAAGAGATCTTAAAATCTGGGCAGTAAGCCTCCTATGAGCGAGAGGTAATTTTCTATTTTAGTCTTTTAGCTTTATTCCTAAAGAGCCGAGTGATTTCGTTGTTACCGTGCTTATCCTGTGATCCATGGCATGCTTTACTTCTGTGCTTTAGCTAGCACAAATCTTCTCCTTTTAAAGAGAGAAAGCTAATGGCAAGGATTGACAAAGTAATTTATTTCGCACGCCGGCTTAGTTTTGCTAGCTTCTTTTTACACTCAAAGTCTCTTAACCCCAGCTGACTGAACTCCGGTTTCTGTGTGTGTGTGTGGCATGAAGTGGTAGAGTTAATAAATTCCCTCCTGGATGGGATACTGGTCCATTACAAGGTTACTCCTGGCACCCAGTGATACACCAAGGTGGAGAGAAAACTGCTGAAAGTGTCAGTCTTACCTTAGAACACAGAGTAATGCAGGCCGTCAAACCAAAGCGTTAGGCCCCCCGCGCCTCCTTTGACCAAGTACAGTGCGTTTAATAAAATTACACAACATCAGAAAGATTAAGAGCGATTGCAAATAACGGTTTCCTTTTCTCAAATACGATCTTTGACCTGGGCCATTTAACGAGAAAAAATACCTAAAAATATTTGAAAACATGTAGTTAGGGAAAATGTCGCTTCCCAAGAGACATTAATCTCTTGCATCTTCTTATAGCCAAAAACAATTACAAACTCACACTTTCATCTAAATACAATAATTTATTGAGACTCCCCTGATGGGGATTTTCAGTGACAATACGGCAAAAGAGCTAAACTTATTAAGTTAAAAGAAGTGGTTTACAACTCGGAGAAAGAAATCGATGAACAGTAAACAATTAAAGAAAATTATATATCATACAACAAATACTTAAAGGTAATGACATACCCTTATGACGTGCAATTTAGAAAAACAGTAATCGATTTGTTTTTCGATCAGGCGAAATTTGAAAGTAGAAATCGATTTTGCGGTTTCAGGGGTCTTGCTTAGATTGTTCCAGATGTGCACCATGCGGTAATAAAATGTTCTCTGTTCAGCACCTGCCTTATTCAAAGGGATTTTTTATAGTTGACAACTTCGAGTCATACATCCGCTGAGCGCAATTCTCGTCTTGAATTGATCACTGAGGTATTGGGGCGCTTGACCAGGCAAACAATTAAATGCCACGACAGCGTCACGGAAGAAGAGATTTTGCTTAATTAATTGGAATCCAACGTAGATCTCTTATTTTATTGCGGGGGTTACATTTATTAAACTTCCTGGTTCCTGTAACAATACGAGTGGCAAAGTTCTTCACGAACTGTAGTGTAGTCTACTGATATTTTTGTTCGAGGTGTTTGACCACACTATGGAACAGTATAGTACTTTACTAGAGACAAAGCCGTTTTCTACTGTCACTAGCTGTTTATCATCAAGAACACGAAGACGAGGTGGTTTTAATAGAAATTTATCTTACACCTTACAGCTTTCTAATTATCCAATAGTTTGGAAGCAATTAAACTCTTGTTTCTCTACTCTTTTTCTTTCTTGCGATCAAGTTCTTCAGCGCTCTTCGGAATTCAGAGATTTTATAGCAGTAAATCATTGGATTAACAATTGAGTTGCCGTAATGTAAGAACTTGGCCAAAAATATGACTTCATACGGAATGCCGTCAAGCAATGACGTCTTAAAGTTTACCAAGATGTTCATAATATGAAACGGAGTCCAGGTCGTCAAGAAAACAGCAGTTATAATAGCAATGGCCACTGCTAAATTGCGTTCTTTTTCTCCAGCAGCCCGGTGTTGATTTCTGCTCCAGATTTTGATTTTCAGCCACAACGCGACATAACTTGCGATCATCACCGTGAGAGATGTGAAAGACAGAAGAGCCAAGGCAAACGCAAATATCTTGGGATGGATAATTTTGAATGAATCCAAAAGCCATGTCCCCGTCAGAGCACCGGCAAGAATCCACACCTTAGCCAAAACAAGGAAGTAAGTTCCTCTGGAAAGTCTGCGATATTGCAAAGGGCCAAAAATAGCGTATACTCTCTCTAGAGAAATAACAGTCAGTGTGAATACAGACGCCATCCCGGAGAAGACATCAAAAGCGATGTGAACTGTCTGAAAAGGTTTAACCTTCTTTCCTGAAGAACCTGTATAAGGTGATATATAAATCAAATGAATATACATCGGTAAGGCGATAGTCCCGACCATCAGGTCCGCTACCGCCAGATTTACAAGGAAGTAATTTCCAAATTTCCTCAGAAGACGAGATTTGGTGAAGGCTAATATTGCTGCCACATTGCTGACGACAATGGCCACGGTGACTATTGCGTATGCTACACACCACATAATGACTTTGTCGTCTGTTTGGTTTGACGTGGAATTGCTAGGTTTTGACGTGTTGTTGACCATTGTTCAGAAGATTGCAGTCTACTCTGTTATCCTGGAATAAAACATGAGAAATTTAATGCTAAGAAAAGTTTTCTTCTTAAAAAAAAAAAGCTGCATGGAGTGCATGTAGCTAAAAAAAACTAATGTAGTAACTGATCCACGACGCGTTGGTCGTATCGGTGTAATTACCTTTTCCTAACAAGGGAAGATGAATCAGTTCACAAGACAGGCTTGTTCATTAAACCTTTGTTCTCCAAACGCTAGACACAATTACAACAATAAATAGCCAGAATGTTCGAGAAAAATTGTCATCAGCTTTAAGAGATTGCGATTGACGACGCCGCGACCTTAAACGCTACAACCCCTGTATGTGCGTTCATCACTCTTCCTTTACACTTTTTTTTTTTTTAAGTAAGAAAATCGTTTTTCCTTCCCAGGCTGATTATTCGTATTTTTCTGCCGATTTTGGCTGAAAATATCCTTGTGAATGTTCTTCGCGTATGACATTTCGTGGTTCGACTTTGGCGCTGTTGAAGTAATTTTGGAGCCAGACTTCCGGCAATAAAAGTGAAATAGTTAGTGAATAGTACCTTTCGCGCGCGATGATTGGCTAGTTCGGAGGTGATTAGCCATGTACTATTCACCTCCGAGCAGCCGAAGAAAAACAAAATGGCTTTTGGCGGTATATTGTCACAAAAAAGTTGCTTTTTAGCCGGCTAGTTATCCACCTTGTGTGGTATATACTAAAACATTAACAATTCTTCACCTCAGTGTCGGTGAAAGTAGTGGATATTTACCTCCACTTCGGTGAATAATTGTTAAATATGACATACTTGACTTTTTGCAGAAATGTTATTAGCAACGAACAAAGGGCTAAATAAATGCTGTTTTTGTTTATTGTCGGCTAGTTTTACTGTCTAGAAAAAGGTAGACTTTCATATGGTTCACAATTAACATATAATTACAATGCATTAACAAAGTTTCAACACGAAAAATTGTATTATTTTCGGCAAAATCTCAGCCTCCAGTTTATTCTTGAAAAACCTTAAAGTTTCGCAAAGTTGGGTCTCAAATATATTCTGATACATATATATACTAAAATTAAACTGAAACCAGTGAAATAAAGACATAAATAAACACAAGTGAAACTCTGAAAATTGTCCTGAAGGGGATTTGAACCCGCGTCCTCTGATACATATATTTAACAAATAAAGAAGCCTAAGCCGTGTATTACACTGAGATAAAACACGACAGGCATTTGAGAACACGAGGGAAATGTAGAAAGCACGAGCCGCAGGCGAGTGTTTTCTACATTTCTCGAGTGTTCTCAAATGACTGGAGTGTTTTATCACAGTGTAATACACGACTTAGGCTTCTTCATTTGCTTTATGATTTTTCTATGTTTTATACTCTGATAAAACATAGGTTTTTGACCAATCAGAGCGCGCACAAGGTCCTATCTATGCTATAAAGATATATATAAAATGAGTGCATATCTAAGGGAATGGCCGAAATGGCTTCTGCAGTTCTACAGATAAAAATATTGTACACTTACAGTCTGATGAATATCTGGCCAAGCTTTGGATACTTAGGTCGTCTAGATGTTGTGGAGTATTTCTCTTTGTGGTGTATTGAAAAAGCCTAACATTAATTAAATTTCATTCGATAATATTATAAAGAAAGCATGATACATGGTGATTAATATATTTTGCTTTTGATTAAAGTCTTCCGTTTCCGTAAGTCCTTCATGAATTTATTATTATTTATTATTAGTTATTATATTTTGCATTTGAAACAGTGCCGTCAAGTCGCTAGATTGTTTTTTTTTTCTTGTTAGAATTCGAAGTTTTTGTTGTCAATTGAAGCCGGAGGAAAAAAACTTCTTTCTTTCCTGCGCAGAATAATTTGCCCAAGATGACGCCTTTAATGCCAATTAACCTGTTGCGGAAATGTGAAATGGTGACAAAATTTGTCGTGAAATTCTTTGCGTTCAAGGCACACGTGATTTTGTTTAGACTTTCTAGGGTTTTGTTTTATCAGGATGAATTTAAGACAGGAAACTGCGACCATTTTGTTTTTGCTAAATAGCTATGTAACGCCAAAATCCAGTTGAAAAACTTAGCTATTTCTCTCCTCTTAGCTGGTCATTACATTGCGGTGGATACACAAAAAGATGAGTGTTCAGTTCTTGTGTTGTTTCTGATTAACGCATTCGAAGCTTTCATAAGCGACCACCTAGGGACCTTTAAGGTAATCGTTTACCTGAAACAATAGAAGCAACGGGGTCTCTTCCTATCTCAGTCTCGATCGGCGCAACACTCGATCATCATCTTATCGTTTAACGTTGTGAAGCAATTTTGGGTTACAGTTAATGTGCTCCAGTGACATTCACTAATCAGAATCAGAATCCACTTTCAGTGATCGCTTGCGAGAGCCTAAAACAAAGGAAACCCCCAACCCTAAGGCACTGGTGGTCAATTACGACAGCTTGTTTTTGCTTGCCGGCATGTTTTATTTCGTCTTGTTTTATACATATATGACAATTTTAGCAATGTTTCAGCATGGTTATGGTGAAATATATAATGATGGTATGGTTAATAGGGTTGAAACTCGCTAATGCACCTCGCTCGTTCTATAGTTTCCACTAGCTTGCGAATCATTCATCTGTTTGTTTCTTAATGTAAGCAACCTGCGGCAGACAATGATTGCTCAAACGACAGAATATCCTGAACCCCAACTTCTAGAAAAGTCATTAATTTGCATTTGAAAAGATTTATTTCCAGTAGTCGTTTCAGTTCAGCCTTGATACCGAATATTTCATTTGCTTTCTTTTTGCTTTCTTTTTTTCTAAAAAAATATCAATAATGTCACTGATACTTAGACTCGTATTTGTATTTTTTTAACTGGGTCTTGACATGTGTCTGTCACCAGCGAATAAGCCAGATATTCCTAAAATGCAATTTTCGGAGAAAAGCAATTGATTACAAGATCAATCGAACTCGCCGCGATAAACATTTGCCTCAAGTCCCACAGACGAGGCCGTTATGTTTTGAACTATTTTGATATTTTTCTAACCAATGCACAGTGTTAAGGTCGCGTGTAATAAATGTGTAATGAGAGTTTAATTTTTATCGGCTAATAATAAGAGTTCAATCGAGTTCCGTGATAGTTTGGCTTCGTTGAACGTTTTGTCGTCATGACGCAAACGCTTCAAAGGTTCATCGTTTATATTTTTCGGCCATAATCGATTTTTAACACAAAAAAGGTTATATGCAAATTTCACCGAGGATTAATTCGAAAATCACAGACCAGTTGTTACGAACAGCATAAACAATGCATGATTTATGAGGTGGAGCAAATTATGTGATTTTGGTTTACTCGATGCTGCCTTTTATTGGTTAAATGGTGAAAAATGTCTTGCAATTTAAAGAAAAGTGCCAAAAATTTAATCTTGCTGTTAGCGTTAGGAATAAAACCCTTTCGATACTACATGTAAGATCAGGTTATACTGTTTGCTATCGCAACAATAAAGTCCCCAGCTGGGAAGCTTAACCAGCGTCATTTTGAAGTTGCCATTCGTCTTGTTTTAATTTGAGCCTGAAAACACTGCGATAAGCATGCAAATGGATACAGTCAACTGCAGAATAAAAAAGGAAAGACTAAATGATCTTGAATTTGATAGCAGAAACTCGGTAATAAGCTTATCGTCGACAATATAACTTTTGAATAAGCACCCCTATTGGCCCCTATTTATTCTCCAATTTTGAAACTAACAGTAGCAGAGACGAAAAACAGGAGACGAAAAACAAATTTGTGTGAAATATAGATTAGCGGTATTCACCAGAACAAATGAGCGTTATTTTGAGACGCTTTGAAACATTTTGCATAAACAACAATTGTTTGAACAATATAGTGAGTTCGTTGCATTTCACCGAACCGGAACCTACAACGTTAACCTTCCATTCGTATTTTTTTTATCCCCCAGACTGTACACATATGTTCGTTTAGCTCATTGTTTTTGGGTTTTGTTTTTCGTTTTCGATTTTCTCACCAGCCGTGCTAACACTAAGATAGTAACTGAACAATATATTTCTTTCTTTCCTTGTTTTCGAACTTGATTCAGTGTCTACGGCACTACGAAGGAGTGTAAATGAAGAAAACAAACACTAACCGTATTAGCATGGAATCGTGCGAACTTCCCTCCTCAAGTCGCGATCGAATACTTCGATTCAGCATTGAGAGGTGACCTAGAAGAAAATGGAAGCATTCAATCCTTCAACCAGAGTTAGCATAAACATTACTGCAACAGCTACATCTTATTCTACCGTGCTGTGTTAGTTGACTCGAGTGGTAACGTTGATCGAACTAACAAAACCGCGGCAACCGTATTCTTTAAATATTTCTTTATTAACGCTAACAGCGGGGGATTGTGGGTACAAAAAAAAAAAAAAATAGGGAATTTTTCAAGGTCATGGACGTTTGATGTTTTTATGCCTTTTTATAACATACGTAAAATTTTTTTGGCATACCTTGGTTACCGATAAAACTTCAACTTGGCAAATGAAAATTACTGGCGTCGGTTCGTTGATGTTTTTGATCGCAGCATCTCTGTTGTCTGAGCGCCTTCTGGTGTTCTTTTCAGCTCAGCGGTACGCTTCCATTAGCACCAGCTAAAAACCTTTTGTATGATAGCTTTGAATCAGAACAAACACACCAAAAACCCGCTCTTAAATGCGCTAGTTGAAAGAAATCTAGAGTGCGTCAGCTCTTCAAATTTTGGCTAAAAGCAATCTTTTCTCCGCAATTAGATTTGCAGGTGTTGCGTTGGTATAAGTAGCAAGACATCTATTCCGGCGTCAAATCAACAAATTTCTCGTATCAGGAGTAGGTATTGTGATAAACTAATACATTTACTATCAATCTGTTTATTTAAACGATGGCAAAATTTCCGCGATAGCGATGAATAATTTTCGTTTCTGTCTAACCCGACAAGTCGCATCTTCCGCAGCCAGCCAAAACATTGTTGATGTCTTTGTGACGCATTAGATCACAAAGCATCGGGCGCGCGAAATACATATTTTGGACATCAATCTTTATTAATGTGTCCTTGGGTTATCGGACAAACAAAAGGTATCTAAAGATGAAAAACTACGACAATTAGAAGATCAGTCAGCCAGTGGTTGTAAATCATCTTTCTTTTTTAGAGACCAATCAGGTTCAAGGAAACTATCGTTATTATATATTATTATAGATTATTTTTAGTTTTTGTGAACGTGTAGCCGACCAATCGGCATGATTTCTGAACTAATTGTTAACAATGACTTTAATCCAATTGTTTGTCGTTAAAATTTATGTTGGAGCAGTTTTAACACGGTCTAACTCAATCTTTTTTTCACATAATCGTTAGAGGCAAAAGGGAAAAAACATATAAAATAACATATGATAAAGTTAAATAAATCGGTTACAGCAATTTAATTCTCACTTATTACAGTTGGTGAATCGCTGTGTTTCGAATGCGATTCATTTAGTTATTCTCTATCATTGAGCGTTTTTTGTATCACCGATCCAATTGGTGACGTTTGTGAAACTCATTTAACGATCGTTATCTCACATGCATGTGCAATTCCAAACTACCATAAAATTATATCATGCTGGCTATCATCAGCAGTCTACATTCCCAGCGATTTAATTAATATCTGTGTCCCGAGGGTTTCAGTGGAAATATAGTTCGCACTGAGATGTGCTATTTGATAAGCTCAAAGGTGAAGGTGTCTCTAAAGTTTCTTAACTCCCAGATTGTCCAAGTTTTTAGCTTTTGTTATTTTTGTTGTTGCTGTTGTATTTGTGGTGGTGGTGCATGGTGGTTGTTTTGCTTTTCTGAAGGATCGGCAATGGCTTTTTTGGTCACTGTTCATCCACAACAGCCTTCGGAAATGTCTGGAACGTTATTCCTTGGACAAAACTGGCCCTCCCTTCTATAAAGCAGCTCCCCAGAAGCGGATGGCATAACGTAACTGCCAGAATTTCTGTCGGATTATAGGAACATTTTGTTGGCATTTGCGACACAGCTTTGATCATGCATTTATGTTAAATCCTATGTTAGACGTCAATTAAACGGTTATTGAATGTTTACACAATATCAAAATTATTTGACTTGCTTCTATGATCAGTTTGTTTTGTTTGACACAACGCAATGCAATGTCATCTTTTTAATTTTGATCGTAGAATCGAGTCAAAACCAATTGGGTGTCAGTTATACACCCAGTCTACAGCTGGTCTACAGCCGGTATACAGTCAGACATGGATTCAGACTTACTTCAAAGAATAAAATAAATCATATTTGTAATTTTCAAGAGGTTAATGTACTGAACCTTCTGGTAATGTGGAGGAAGCCCTCATCGTTTGATCCAAACCAAACAGCGTGTCGTTTCTATCGAGTTTAAGTGTCGAGTTTGTCCTATTTTTGATAAATGAATGTTGGATTGCCAAGAAACGTTGATTCATTTGATGATAATAGTGAATACTGATCTCGACTGCAATAAAGCTGAGGAAAAAGGAAAGACAGGCTGAAGGAAAAAAAAAAGCCTTTTTAAGTTTATCGGTTCTATAATAAGTATCCGAGCTTCATGAAAACGGGTGCACGTAACTTTCAGCAGGGCCAATCAGAAACATATGATTACAAAACTTTGATGTTTCGAAGTCGTCTTGATTCCATTAGAGGAAAGAAAACGATCGAGATGTTAATGTTATTTAAAGATCGGCATAAAAAAAATAATATTCAGAATCTAGTTTGCAAAAAAACAAATCTTTGGAAGCAGACGAGCTGGGCAACCATTGCCGCACTATTCGAATGACAAACTAAATGCTTACCTGCAGTATAGGGACCAGCTACTCAATGTTCACTTTAAGTGTAGTAACTGTGCTTCACAGAAGAGACTGATCAAAATCTCTTACTTGGATGTGCTTTTACTTGCAAGAGTTATTTGGTTCCAAAGTGTAGTGGCTTTAAGGCAAACTTATAACTTTACCTTATCTGTTGTTTGATATCTTTAGCGCAGGTGTGTTGGATTATTCATTTTGTTAAATTCATTGTCTATCTTCATGTCTGGTCTATACATATGCCATCCGGTTCAACATCGTAGACTCCAAGGCTTTTTTTTTTTTGATGCATTATCGACACGCAACAAATGCATGGGAACCTACTCCGACTTCTCTTAGAACTGATAGAAAAAGAAGAAGAAGCAAAGGACGAAAAAAAAAAAAAAATAATAAAAAACAAACAAAAAACAAAACAAGCAGGGTGCGAGGTATCCACTGTCCGTGAAATCATTCCCGCCCCGGGCATTCGGTCGCAAATTGCTGATGCTGATATGACGAGGGTATCTCCGGTTTTCAATACCATCTGTCGTTATTTCTGATAAAATGTTGATTTAAAAGCAGACGATCGTCTCTAACCTATTTAAATGACTAGGATAAAGGGAGATATGTTGGTATCGACGCTAATAAAACGAGAAATCTTTTCTGCGGATAACATATGAAACTACTTAGGACATATTGAAAGGCCCAAACTTATGACATTTTCTATACCTTTTGGGTCTACCCATCTGAACTACATTGGATGTAAATAGCAAAAAAGAGCAAGCTGAAGCTATTTTATTTGTATACTGGGCCTCTAACGATAATTGTGAGAAAATATAAAAAGCTTTTGTTCTTGTCTTAGTAGTTATCGAAACTACAAGTTCGTGAGTGGTTCATATATTACAAAATGCGAACCGCTTAGGGGAACAATCGACTTCTCCTTTTCATCTTGAACCTTTTTTACCGAAAAGTAAACTAAAAGTATACAATTTTAGAGGACCGGCCTTTGCCAATCTGTACAAATTTTACGTTTCAGGTTGGAAAGTAGAATTTCAGTCGAGTTTTTCAGGTGAGTATTTCCAACAGTACTAAGGTTAATTAATTAATTAATTAATTAATTAATTAATTAATAAGCTGTTTCTTTCAGCTTTTTATAATTAATTAATTTATACCATCAAAATAAAATTTGTGACCCTTCGATTCTAGACGATTCTGAATTATTTTTATGCTTTATGAATGCAGAAGATTAAAATCTTTCCAATTTTAGTTTTAAGTGTATATTAAGCAATTATTGAATGAGGCTAAGTAGGATATGAAGAATTCTGCAGGCCAAGGAGGGTGTTATCCTCCGAGATCTTCAGAATTTTTCATATCCTACGAAACGTTCAATGATTACTTTATTATTCATTCAAAATATTTTCAAACTCTTAAGGGATAAAATTAGCTGTATTTTTAACAATTTTGCGCCCTCTAACAATTTATTATTTTCACTGAAAATTTTGGAGAAATATAATATACAGAAATTTAACAACATCAAAGTAAAAAAACAAAAACAAACTGCCGTCTTGGATAATCAGTAATGTTTACAAAAGGACCTTACAAAATTGTAACAGTGCAGCTATGGAAACAAAACGGCTTTGTGTTTTGGTTGCAGTGGTTGTGAGCTTGAACGTTCAAGTCTCTTAAAATAAATTCCTCTTGGGAATTTGTAAGCAATCCAAGCTCCTCATTTCGGCCAGTTTTGCCTGCTTTAAAAGCGACGTCTTTTTGTAGCTTTTTATACTGCTTTCATTCTGTGGCCCGACACCGACATGATATGTCGCGCTTCAAACATGTCAAATCCACGTCTGTCGAGTATAGTTAAGGTTGTGGCCCTAATTGAATGATTTGTGTATGTTGTTGACAACTCCGCTTGTTGTAAGATTACTTTTATCTTCTTGCCGAGAGTGTTCTCTCCTTTTCCAGATGACTTTGGTCGCTAAAAAAAGAATTCATTCATTGGATTCAAAACACTCAAATATTTTTCAAAGGGCGAGACTGAGCAAAAAGACTCTTTAGCTATCATCATTCCTCCTTCTTCAGCTTGAACGTCGTGCTCTCCGTGATTTTTTGTTAGTTCATCGTTTGTTTTCACAACACAGTGTTTGCCTTGCGAGTTGACACTTATTTCGAAGTCAGCGGGCTGCTGCAAAGTTATTGTTCCAAATTTGGTCAAGAGCAGCTGGTTATGGTAAATTATGCGTGTGGTTCTAACCAATCAGAAACGGGGAGATGTTTTAAATGAATAAAAAATATTCATATGTATAGGTACAAGAAAGTATGAATGGCTGTTGTATAATTAAAAAATCAATAAAAGTAAATGGAAAACATTTTTCCACATGATGGCCAATATGGGGTGTGAAATATGATCGCAAATTGGGATTTTGTTAGCTGATTCACTCCAGGTGACGTTGTTTCCCTAGGGGGTACTCAATATATCCCTGGGTGGGGAGGTGCGGCCCGGTCCCTCATACTCTGACCCTGTTTAAGACAAATATCGCTGATTTTCCTACCCTGTTTAAGACAGAATTCTGATTTTTGATACCCTGTTTAAGACAGATTAAAAGTTGCAGTTACAAATTGTGTGGCTTTCTTGTTGTGTAATCAATGGAAATCTAATGTGCATGGTATCAATGCCAAAGTCATGGAAGTCAATAATAATTCACAAGAGCTTGTAAAAATTTTGTTGTTTATCGTCCAAGAAAAGATATCCCATTTAAGACAAAAATTAATAAATCGACACCATGATTAAGACAAAAAATGA
>JAHPZR010006831.1:5000-42500 GCA_019787425.1 Platygyra sinensis | reverse complement strand
AGCTCCTTTTTCAACTAAGAAAACTGAGCAGTCTTGTCATGCATTATTTCCCCACGACAACTCTGATTCACTCAGAAGAAAAGTAAAGAGGTTGACCTGCAGCAACTTGAAACACTAAACCAGCAGGGACTCTGGTATTCGCAAGTTACAAATAAGCCGCTTTAATTACCATATTTACATTCAGATATGGATGACTTCATACCATCGGCTTTTGAACTATGTATATTCACATTGCGTTAGGCGTTAATTTGAGAGTGCTTTTCACATACAGATACGATTAGTAGAATCTTTCAACCAGAAGTTTCTTTCAGCTGTTTTTGACATTAGTCAGTAAATATTACTTGGGACCCTGCACCCAATTATCTATCGTTGTTGATTCAGACATGTCGTGTCAGTTGAATTCAAGTCAACTAGATGACAAATGACTCTACTAGAATTTACCTTTTGTACGCTTCACAACAATGACACCTTGTTCATTTGACGCAAAATGTTGCTTATCCTGAAAAAATGTACTTTAGAAAAGAAACTTAAGACAGCCCTTTCTACATCTAATGGGCAAGAATTTTCATATGTATCAATAATCTGCAAAATACATTCAAATTTTTAATGTCACGTGACATAAAGAAAAATAAAAGATTCGCTTCGCAATCACACAGATAACGATCATTTTAATGTAGTTTAATTGCAAGAGATACTCTAGATATAACAAAATCAATTAATGTCATATTTGTCTTAAGCATCGAAGCGACTATCTGTCTCGGCTAGTTGTCTGTTGTACAATGTGGCCAACTAAAAAGTTCAGTGAAGGGCTTGTTGCGAAACGGCATTGATAACTAGGTTCGAGAGCTACAACCCATAATAATTAGCAAATAGGTGCTAATAGGATGAATACAAGAAAGAAAAAGGCGACCGATCTGGTGCAAACAATTGTCACGGGATGTAATTAAGATTTTTTAGCCTTGTTTCTAGAAAGAGCAGATCTTTTAGATCCGATGAGTATTCATTATTTACATTTTATTGTTTATGTATTTTCTACTGCACAGTTTTTCTTTCTCCAATAGTTTCGTTATCGCGAGTCCGACGTTATATTCATTCACAATCACGTGTTTTGCGTGTGACGTTGACCAATCCGTAAACATTTGGATCTAATTGATGATATCCATGACATCAGCAAAATCATTCGACAGGTAATCACTGTCGACGGGCCATTCTCAGGGTTGATAGTTAGCAATTATTGAATGAGGTGGAGTAGGATATGAAGAATTCTGCAGATCAAGGAGGGTGTTATCCACAGAGGCCGAAGGCCGAGGTGGATAACACTCTCCGAGATCTGCAGAATTCTTCATATCCTACAAAAGCGTAATTCAATAATTGCTTTTTTATTCATTCAAAATATTTCCCCGTTCTTAAAGGAGTTTCACCATTTCGCTCTTTGTTTTTCCGCTCAAAAATAACTCAATCTCGTCCCCAGGTTTTCTCGGTCAATGGTTCAATAATTTTCAGCGGGCTGCACTTTTGACGTCATTGATTCAATATGACGAAGATTCTTTCCAAATTTGGTGAACAGCAGCTGGTTATGGTGAATTACGCGTGTGGTTTTAACCAATCAGAAACGGGGAAATATTTTGAATGAATAATACCATTGATTATAGCACCGATATTAATACTTTCTGAATGCAATTTTTCAGGATGTTTTCTGGAATACTTGTAAGGATACTTCGGGCCTTTCCACGCCAGCGAAATCACTGTTTACAGAGAAAATTCCAAAGCATCACCTCGAATGACAACGAACAGTGAGGTATTGGGGAAAAGAGTAATTTTTTGAGGAGAAAAAAAGCTCAAAAAATGCACACAAGTAATATTTTCCATACACTAAGTCAATCACGGATAAAAGTGATCATTATTTTAAATACACGAAGGAATATAACATGCATAGATCTGCATATTTCAGCTTAATATATATTTTTTATATATATCGGAATTTCTTAACACAGCTTTTTCGTTGGTTCGAGTGCGTACTTGATCGACAGATTTAAAACTGTTTCAGTATATCAATGCTAATGAAACTTTGGATTACTGTTAACAAACTGTCGTTAACTTCCCATCGACTTTTAAGGATTAAACCACTGCAAAAACCGTGTACGATCAAAACTTGCTCTACGTTGAATCAAAATAGATCGTGACCAGACCAAAAAACTTTAAAAATAGAAAATATACTGCAAAAGTTGGTCAAGACAACGTGAACATAGGCGTTGTTACAATATTTCGGCTGGCCAACACCAGGCATTCCTCATACACAGAGGAAAAACACTGGAGCCTGCAGGCCTTAACAAAAGAGATGAAATGTAATATAATTTAGCTACCTTTTAATTTTCTTTTGCTTATTTAACCTTGTTACCATGTATTATTAACTTTTATGCATTTCCTTTTTATTAATGTTACACATCACGTAGCCTTTTTATGTCATTTCCGGTGAATATAAAGATCTTGTAACAAGCATTTATCCATTCAATAAACCTGAAGAAGGCTGGTGTTGGCAAGCCGAAATATTGTAAAAACGCCTATGTTCACGTTGTCTTGACCAACCTTTGCAGTATATTTCCCATCGACTACTCACTGATGTCATTCTCTACTTGCACAAATCCCATACTACACCTCTTTTACCCCCAAAAATTTTGCATAGACATTGTTTTAGATTACTCCTGGGAAATGTTCATCTCCCAGGAGAAATTGCAAACAATGAGTATGCAAAATTTTTGGGGGTAAAAGAGGTGCATTATGGTATTGTGCAAGTAGTGAATTGCTTAATGCTATGGCATTTCTACTTTTGGCTGATCGGACGTATACGTATACAGGAGGCATTTTCGCTTGCGGCCCGGCTTGTCATATTTTCGTCTCCAGAAGAAGTAGTAATCAAACTAACGTAGCATGCATAGCATCTTAACTTGTTTATTTTGGTAGTAACCAAGTGTCAATTATTCCTAAATGATGTCACCACACACACGTTTCGCAGTCTTGATCCGCCATCTTGGATCTTTACTGCAAACGTAACCACCAATTCCTTCTAATTTCTTAACTCATGCAACTCTTGACTACAGATCGTGCAACTCTGCACACACGTCCCTCTGTAATTTTCCAATTAAGGTGATTTCTAGATCTCAGTATTGCATGAGCGCGTGTAAAACGTTACAGATTATACCCTCAAGCTCAACTCGACAGTGAAATAAATGTTCATTTACTGCTAAAAAAAAAATGATTTTAATGCTGTATATAACACGTCTTTAAGTAGTGCTGTGTATGTGCGTACGCAGAGAATTCCAAAGCTTGTAATATAATCCGGCGTCACTCCTGTTTACCTAACATATAGTTCAAAATGTACGTTTAGGGTCTTATTGTTTAACTCTTCTAATAAATTAATCCAATAAGTGCTTTTCTTAGAATTTCAAGTGCCCCTTGTAAAATAAATCTATCGTGACTGGCTACTGGTTCACCAAAAGAAAATTGCAACAAAAACAACAGCAAAGAACTCAATGAAAACAAAAAATAGATAAACAAACAATAAATAAATAAATAAATAAATAAATAAATAAATAAATAATAAAAGGAAAAAGTCTACAAAAACAACAACAAAACAGCAACCAAAAAAAAAAAAAAAACACCAAACAACGAAAGAGAGGGAATTTACATGCTGAGAGGCTTCTCGCGAGACCTAATACCGTAGATACAGACCTCTAGCATTAAACGTTATCTTTGTATACATTGCCAGTGGTCTGTTATGAGACATAACTGGATACGGACCATCGCTTCAAAACTTTAAAACCTTTAACGACATCCTAATTTCCTGACAATTCTAAACGCTGTTCTTCTAAAATTGGGAACCAAAAACGAGTAAATGATAGGGTTAACACAGGAGTTTCCATAATGCAAAAATTTTGCAAAATATACCACATCATAAGGCATTTTCCTACAAGGTTCACAGAAAAACGTCACGATGTTTATGATTTGAAACGGCATCCACGAGAACACAAACACTACAGTCACTGTGAACAGCATCACAGCAAGGCGTCTGTCTTGTTCTGTTGAGCGCTTGTTACTGCTCCTCCTGGCAAAACGGAACTTCATTCTGAACCATATTGCCACATATGAGATACAAATGATTGATATCGCGATGGCAAAGAAAACCAACAAAAAGTAGAAGAAAAACTGCAATGAAAGGAGCTGCTCTTCGAAAAGAAATCGTAGGCAAGACATCAGAATGGACAGCAGCCATATTAAGCCCAGAAGTATGTAGTACACCGTGTTCTTGAAGTGACGGTGAATATGAGGATTGCAAACTGAGAAGGCTCGCTCCAGGGCGATAACAGTCAGTGTAAATATTGAAGCACATCCAACGAAAACATCAACCACTTTATAAATCTTGTAACTGTATTGCTGCCAGACGCTGTCACCGTTGTACCAAGCGACAATCAAGTGGTAAAGATACATGGGAATGGCAAATATTCCAACCATCATATCTGCCATTGCTAAGTTTATCAGGAAGTAGTTAGCACGCGTGTGTAGTAGCTTTCTATTGGTGGAAAAGACGATGAGCGTGAGAACATTCCCAATAAGAATGACGACATCCACGGCTCCAAATGCCGCGCTCCACATTATAAAATGTGCTTGTTGCTTGCCATTTTGTTGAGAGGAAGAGCTGTTCATTCTAACTGCGTTGTTATGAAGAAGATCTGTGGAGCAAAATATACGTATTAAAATATACAGTGAATCCTGTTGACTGTGATGCTCCAGACATGTTTGCTGAAAATTTGTCTTTGTGGAAGGGACAAAAAATGTTGAAGAAAAGCTATCCACACTGACGTCTAGCTTAAGGAAATCTAAGGAACGCTAACGACTTCCTTTTAATTAGACTGCATTCGAATTTACATTTTGATAATCTCGAGCTCATAATCTAATTGTTTAATGCAAACACTCGTGAAAGTTTGGGAGAACTCGTAAAAGCTGTGGAAACACTCGCCTACAGCTGGCGTTCCCGCAGCAATTCTCGTTCTTTCAAATGTCCACTCGTGTTCCTATTTAACAATTAGATAGAAATCGAGAGCGAATAATCTAATTGTTTTAGTATAAATCTACTAGTCGTTCAAAACTTAATCTAAATCCACTTCTCAACACTTCAGAAACGCCAAGAAACGGCCGTCATTTTGTTAACAAGCACACACTGTTACGCTACTCACTATCTATCACATAATAGATAGTGAGTAGCGTAGCCAATCAGAGAACGGCATTCGTGATAGAACGCTAGTAGATTTATACTAAAACTCGATAGAAACACGGTACATGTTTTCTATTTCTCAATCACTGAGCCTTCGTTTACACGGACGCGGTTTCCAATCGAAACAGATTCAACCGTTAAATCTAACCGTTTTTGTCAAGGCACGCACAACCCCATTCAAAAAGTTGTCCCACCAAACACGAGTTCTCCCAGGCCGAATCTAGAAACGTCGCTTGGCTTTTCTCTTCATTACTCTGCAGGAGCGTGTCGACGAAAAAGTCAACATTTCAAGACATCTTTGCCTGTTATTGCGGTATACCTCTCAATTTATAGAGAGTAAAATACACAAAAGCTGCAAAAGCGAAATTAAACCACAGATCAAAGTTGTGATTGTGCAGCAAAGCGCTGCACTCCGTGCGAGGGTTACCATATTTACTTCGCGAGCCAGCCAATTTCGCGCCAGTCAGTTTTTAAATCAATGCGGTTTCGCCGTTTACACGACCAGCGAAGCCGTATCGTTTTGAAAACGCTCCACTTTTGAAAGCGTTTACAAAACGACCCGGTTCTGATAACGAACTCGAAGGGCGCCGTGTAATTAAACGAAAGGCGTAAACGGACCGAAACCAATGCGGTTACAAAATGAAACCGCTTCCGTGTAAACAGTGCCTGAGATGAAACTTCTTGTTTTGAAATTCAATACGCTCCAAGAACCCACCAACAATGGCAATTTACCTGGTAATGTAAATTATCCAGTAAATCGCTCTAGACTTAGCAATTTACTAAGATGTAACGAGACTAAGCAAATGAAAGTGAAAGAACCATGACGTTAAAAACTGTAAACAAAGAGATCACGAAATCCAACAACAGCCACAACAGGCCTTCATTGCGCTTAGTGTGGCACGGTTCCAGTAGATTCATGCATTGCGCGGCGTTAGTGTTACTCGTCAGTTCTACACTCTAAACTACAACGTTAACAGGGAATGATAATAAATCACGATTTGTTGATGTAACAATTTACGTTTACATGTACATCGTGTGGATAAGCTCTACAAATAATCTCGTCGTAAATGGCACTTATACAATACTTTATTTCAAAATAACATACAAATACGTAGTTACTTACGTAGTCACTTATGTCATGATTACCTTACTTGTTTCAATAACTTACCTTTAATTCAACGACTAAGCACTTGTCGTGGATTCAACGTTCCATTACTTCAAATAGGTACAAATTTGCAGGTCTGGAAGAAAGTTCGGACCGAAATGTTCGTGCTCCTGTTAATATCTTGGCGCTGATGGCTCTCTGATTCGCTGAACAATAACCACCAGAGAGATCTTTAAATAAACAATAAGCCAGCATGGATTCTCTTATTGAACACTATATAATAGACAAATCTATTTATAACAGTTGGCCCGTTGATTTCCTATTGAGAGCGCTTTTTTTTCTGTACATTCTTAACATAGCACACAGGATGATTTGGATGATCAAGCAACGCACACCTTTTACATTATATTTATCAACCTTTCGTTTTACTTTCATACCAGCCTTCGGGAGTACGCACAAAGAAACAAGCCAAGCTTTACCGTTGGCTTTACCGGACTTGCCTCTGCGCTACTGTAATTCACACCCCAGAGTTATTGAACGTTTGTTTGTAGGGTAGTGTTTTTCAGATACATTATACTATTGAAAATGAAAGGAAACATAGAATGGAAAGGTTTTCATGGAGAAAAGTAGTTTAATGTCAGATCTTTGCTCTGAATGGGAATCTTTTCCGTCACTCTCCTCTCTCTCTCTCAGAGGACCTGGATGAAATGGAAAGTCTCTCCACCCCCCCCCCCCCCCCTCTTCCTCCCCACTCCCCCTCGCCTCTGCCTTCTTCAGTTTTAACAGCATGTAGCTGCCAATTAATAGACGTAATGATTCGGTGACATCATAGAAGTCAAGTCTACGCAAACCATACTAATCAAAGTTAAGAGATAAATACTCTTTTTCTTTGGCCACCGTAGCTTAACAAGTAATAACACGCAAACTGCGTTGATATGCCGTTTCGTTTTTCACATATAGATGGCCAATAGTTTACGATCGGAGACGACAGACGAGTCTTCAATTCCTACGAGTTCATTGACTTCCGACATAACTTGGAGGTGAAATTCCTCGGCTTGCTTAAATTTATTATCGTCGCCCCTTGCGAGCCGTTTACGTTGAGATTTGTACCAGAACATTCCCTGATAATAACGGAAAGAGCAGTCAGGGCGTAATAGATGTGCAACCTCACAATACATGCGCAATCCGTGAGTGATTGATGTAATCGATGAATAATCGAGAAGTCACAAAATCTTTGGTCATCGATTAGCCATCCGATCATCGATTGCGTACCCATTGATCTCAACATTAATCAATGGCTAAACGGTCGACTGCTCACTGATTACTACAAATCCAAACCGACTACTACTTAACTGATAATTAATGCTAACCAACAGCAAATGCGCAGCTGTTTTAGCTACTTCCTATATGTTTTTACTTGTGTTGTAATTTTGTTGTATTTGTGACGAATGAAATAAAGGGAAAAAAAAAAAAAAAAAAAAAAAAAAAAACCGACTACTACTAATCCAAAAACAAAGGGAGACTTGTGGGTTACAAATGCAGACTCCTCTTGATCGACCAGGGCGAGTCCAGCTTTTCCTTTTTTTGCAATGTCATGTTGTAAATTAGGGAGTGTTGTCTCTTAGGTTCGTTTATTTGTATTAGCTACTTTAGGTAATGGGTATAATGTCAATTATACGCATTGCAAGCAGCAGTATATGCGCCTCAGTCTGACAAATGATAGAGAAAGGTAGCTGTAAATTAACATGTAATATAATTTCAAGCTAAAGGGTTTATTTCTTGTGTTGTATTTGAACTGCAGACCTAGAGAGAGGTCATAAATGACTCTATTCCATACGCTCACTAACTGACCTGTTTTAATAGGTGCCTATAAAATTTGCCTATAACACGGGCCCAAAATACTAATACGGTAGATATCATTTATAAGTCCATTCGCAACTGATAGTAGTGCACTGAGTGCAGAACAAAGTTTAGGTTTTCAGCATAGGTCAGCACTTCTTTGATGGTTCAATGCTTTCCCTCATTTATCAGTTGAATACAACAAGACAGTGCAATCTTGATCTACTAGTTACAACAGATGATTCTCTTCGTAGTCGTTTTCAGAGGCAAATTAGAAACTCTTAAAGCTAAATCTAACGGTATTATCATAAACTTATACCGTTCTTCTGGAAAAGTATCATGTCGTTAAAACGTCTAAACATTGTTCATCAATGATTGAACATTTTATAGAAAATGAAAGAGAGTGGCAGTGAATCTATCAAAGTAGAAGTGCTTCACAATACTGGAAAATGTGTTTTGAGCCTCCTTAACCTGAGAATTATTTGCTGTCAGGTTTCCACGAAATAAAACGTTATCTGACTTGCTGTACTGAGCATGTCCAGGAAGCATCGTAAAATTGTAGGGAAGTCTTTAGTTTCGGATCTAAAAGGATAATAAGTGTTTTGGGTGTAAAATGTTATTTTAACAGTTTACTTTTAATTGTCACTAAACACTATTATTAGTAGGCAAAGCTTGCAATATAAAGTGCACATTATGCAGCTTATCCATTGTGCTCAAATGTTGGTAAAAACACCATGTGTACAGTATTATGATAGAACAAAACAGTGGCACAAACAATTCCAAGAAAAGGCCCTGGGGACGCCGAAAGAAAGAATACCAACAGAACAAACAAGGAAAGAAGCAAACGAAGCATAAATAAACAAAAGATCATACTTACATACATACCTACATAGCTATACCTACATACATAAATGCAATAAAAGACCTGCACATGTTGACGCATGACATCGGCCTTTTTGAGTAAGAGAGTAAGTGAGAGTACGAATTTAAAGCCTTGAACTTTGTCCTTCTGCTTTCGAATATAAACTTCACAACAATTTCTCACCAAGAGCTTCTTTTGCCCGTGCCTAGCAGTGCAGAGAGAAGGCTCAAGGAAAATAACCGGACTGAGAGCTAATTAGAGTTTTAAAGAAATTCATTGTTGTGTCGATGACTAAATGCTGTGAGTTAAAAGAGGTGTTCCAGTGACTAAATCAAGTCAGTTTCCACCTTAATTATAGGACATGTTGTGTTCAACTAATCCTCCTAATTCAGGTCCTAGGGAATTTGATGGTTCTTTCTCTCTCAAGGTAAAAACAAGAAAAGATGAAACAGGCAAGCTTGAGCCCTCAGTACTATTTTATGGATCGCAGACTGCGTTCAATTCCTATTGATTCAATATCTGCCATGCTAAGAGTTTTTCGTTCGCAGTTTCCTTAAAATTTTGATTACTGTTCTCTTAAATTCAGGGACCAAAAACGAGTAAATGATAGGATTAACACATGAGTTCCCATAATGCAAGAATTTTGTAAAATATGCCACCTCATTGGGCATCTTCTGACAAGGTTTACAGAAAAACGTCACTATGTTAATGATTTGAAACGGCATCCAAGTGAGCACAAACACGACAGTCACTGTAAACAGCATCACAGCAAGCCGTTTGTCGTGCTCTCCCGATCGCCTGATGCTGTCTCTCCTGGCAAAGCGGAACTTCATTCTGAACCATATCACCACGTATGAGATGCAGGTGATTGATAGTGCGATTGCGAAGGACACCAACAAAAAGTAGAAGAAAAACTGCAATAAAATGAGCTGCTCTTCAAAAAGAAATCTTAGACAAGATACTAGAATAGACAGCAACCATATCAAGCCGAGAAGCATGTAGTACACTCTATTCTTGACATGACGGTGAATATGAGGCAAGCAAACAGAGAAGGCTCGCTCCAGGGCGATAACAGTCAGTGTAAATATTGAAGCACATCCGACGAAAACATCAACGACTGTGTAAATCTTATAACTGTATTGTTTCCAAACGCTATCGCCTTTATACCAGGCGGCAATCAAGTGGTAAAGATACATGGGAATGGCAAATGTTCCAACCATCATATCTGCTAGGGCTAGGTTTATTAAGAAGTAGTTAGCACGCGTGCGTAGTAGCTTTTTGTTAGTGGAGAAGACGATGAGCGTGAGAACATTCCCAATAAGGATGACGACATCGACAATTCCAAGCGCCGAACTCCATGCTATTAACGCTGCAAACTTCATATGTGGTGCTTGTTGACCTCCTTGTTGTTGGGAGGAAGAGTTGTTCATTGTAATGGATTTATTTTGAAGAGGACCTGAGGAAGGAAACAAGTAAATAAATAAGAGGGCGTAATTTCAGTTTAAACAATGAACTGCTTTTGTTTTGTTTTTTCTCACGTTTCTAGTCTATAGAGAAAAACCTGTCTTATTTAAATATTTTTTGTAGGAAGCAAGATTTTTGACGAGCACCAAGCGAGTACGGTAAGTCCAAGACCCGTTGATGACTTCAGCTTCTTTCAAACATAAAACGTATTTGTCAATAGCTTAAATACGACTCTTATCTTTTCTCTGATTTGCACACCACTCAGCGAAAACTAAATCATACGTCTACAAAACGTCCAAAGCTAAACTGTAGTACAGAGATTTTTTTATTTGCTTGGACTAAATGTAATTCAGTTTTCACTTCCTCGCCGCCTGTGGATTTTACTGAACAGGTTCTGAATACGTCTCACCACGAGAGAACTCTGTTACAACAAAGGTAAAAAAAATCAATCAAAAAATACAAATTCGATAGAATATTATGGTCGTTCTGTAGATGAAAAGTTAAAAACGTACGTTAGAAGAAAAAAGACCATAGTTAGTATTTATTTATCTAAATGCTATAATATCTGAAGCTGAACGCAGGTTATAATTAACAAAAGCATCTCTGTGGGAATTATCCCTTACCTTTTGCTACACTGACGCCCTGGCACATTTGTAAAAGGAAACAAAATGGTTTGAATAGGAAAGCAACGTTTGAGATATTTTAATTATGCATGCCGGTCTTTGTTAAGCCACGTACATTTATGTCAAACTGTTCGCGTTAATTACCTTGGCACACATGACGAGGGCGAAAGAAAAACATGTTTACCAGCTTAATAGGACGTTGTATTACCATAAGCAAAGTTTTAAATTCACATGAATGCTTTCAGTCTGTTTGAGCGCTGTAACACGAACAAGCATGAAAATCATTTGGGAAAATGACATCAATGCATTTGAGACTAGGGTATTCGAAAAAGGTCACTAACATTCATTCATATTGTATCTTCAAGTCTCTTTTTAAAACGTGTCGAGGATGTCTATTTCAATTTCGCTTTCAAACCAACGTCCCGGGCAATTAAATTTAATGAGCAAGCACCCCTGATGTACATGTTATTTGGTATTCTGCGGTTTACCTCTCAAAAAAGAATGCTAAGTATCAAAAAGTGCCAAAGAAACAAATTGGAATTGTGTTGCCATGTTAACGAATAGACAAATACGCCAGTCATTGCTACTTTAATTACCTTCTGGTGACATTCGAATCGAGAGTCTCTTTGGCATAGCTTGTTATTTTTCAACAAATAAACAGTAACCGGATTTGATAAATTTGTTTCTCGTTATGTGGACAAAATTTTGTCACCGCTCAGATGAGCTTGTCCAAGTTCTTAACAATGCAGGATTGTAGTTTTTATGAACGCTTAAGTAGGGCTACGACGAGCTTACAAAATGCTTTTGAAACTGACGCATAAGAAAAGTAAACAGTAGCTTGCTACCTGGCTGCTGACTTTTATCACTCGGCCATTCTAACCCAGGGAAATTTCGTTAACATTCAGCCCAAATGTACATGAACGTGCTTCTTATCCCATCTCTTCTTGAACTGTTGCTACCAATAAATCCTTTTTTGTAAAGCGCCATTTGCCCAGGGAAGTGAATCAGTAGCAGCTCCTGTATAAGAGTGTTGCAATGGTAGAATTATGATAGAATTAAAATCATGGTAGAATATTAGACTGGTTCAATTTTTGTATCTTTTCCTTCAGATGCTAATCATTCTTGTGAACTCACCATGATTTGCTTTATAAGATGATCTCTGGAGAAACACAGCCGCGGAATTTAATTGCCTATCACGCTTTGAATAATGGAGACTGCATGCATATTCTATAACTTTATCATTCTATGTCAGATATGCAAAACACAACATGACAGCAATTACCGAAACCATATGACAAAGAAGAGTTCAGTAAACAACTTTGCCTTCCTAAAATTTTAAAGTTTGTCTTTCGCAGACGTAATTTCAGACATGAGAATACGTTAATTGGTAGCATGTTTACAATGGCTGAGCTTTAGCCATTGTCTGTTGACGACCAAACTGACACTAGCTAAAAGCTCTTTACACTTTGAAAAAATAATTAGTTCTGGCATTATTGGGGTGAAACGGAGTTAACTGGGATATATAAATGCAAATATTTTTCGTCAATAGCTTCTTTAACAATTGTTTCACAGAAACGTAATACATTCTTGTTCCAACTTTTTGCGTTTACCGCAGTACGGTATGAGACGAATGAGGACACAACGAACCTTAAGGTGTTGACAACACGACGAGAAAGCTTGTGGGTGGTTATTTTGCACCATGGAAACGTACATTTCATTTTATCTATGCAAAACTATGTTACAAGCCGATTGATTATCTTCTCAGTTTTACTGTTTTTCAAGTTAGTCCATTTAATTCAGTCCCAAGGCCACAACTGATCAGCATGACTGGTGAACTTTGGAGTTTTAAATTTCCTATCCATTCCCGGGGTGTTATTATTTTCTAAGCAAGAAGATATACATTTGCAATTTATAAGTGCACAGGAAGGCCACTTACTGAATTAGGAGCAGAATTTATTAGCATGAATTTAACGCGTTGCATAGTGAATAGTAGCTGTCTATATTTTCTCGAGACTTGCAATGAATAGACGGGTAATGCTAGTTACACTGTTGAGTTACCCTTGTTCTTATATTTGTGATGCGAAATATTACAAGTGACTTGCCACAGCTTCCTTGTTCTTTTTCAGTGCTCCTCGCATGAAATGTTAGCCAGGCTACTAAAGTTCTACTTAACGACGATCTTTGCAAGATATCAACCGTGTCACGTAACGAGGCGTTAACACCAGCAGCCGAAACTGAAAGTAGAGTGCTACTGGTTTTAACATACAATCAGTTCAACACTGGTACAAAACGGATCCTGCTTGACAACTTTGTTATGTTGCTATCCGATCCTGTGACACGCACAATTTTCTCTGAGCTCCTTCTGGTGTCGTATCGGCGTGATAGAAACCCAAGGGATTATCTTGTGTACTCTGCCGAAAGGAGCGACTCAGACGCCGAAACGTTTGCCCGCCGTCATCCTCGCTGCTTAACGTGTCGACACACCACATCTCAGACCATCTTTCAAAGTCCCAAGCGCCTTTATACCATCCGTGACCGCTTCACTTGCCAGTCCAAGAATGTAGTCTACTCCATCAGATGTCGTCGCTGCGGCCGCTTGTACATTGGTGAGAGTGGGAATTCTCCTGGCTTTCCTGTAGCTCTGCCTCCCATTCACTTAATGACATCATGATCTGTGGTCTCAAACACTGCAGCGGTGATAACACCCGCCGAAAGAATCAAGAGATGAGGCTTATTTTCGAGCTCGGGGCACTCAAGCCAAATGGCCTCAACATTAACTTTAGTTTTATTTAAACGTGTACGTTGCTTTTAATGCGAACGCGTGTAACGCACGCTCTTACTTACGCACTCCTATTTCATAGCTGTGTTTCACGCGCGCGCACGTTACGTGTAAGCACACGTGCACCATTAGGTTTTTTGTATGGCGTATGCCAACTTGCCACAATGGGCTTTTTTACACAGATGAAGGGCTCTGCCCGAAACGTTTGTACATTTTTTTTAATGTTCATTGACACTTTTAAGAGTTTTTCATTAACTTTTTACTAAAGTTCTATATCATTTGCACTTTTGCTCATTGTAATACACTTACAAACTTACTGAGAGCTGTTTCCAACTTTAGATGCCAGCAAGGGGCACCGTTTAAATTTCGTGTTACCAGATGAACAGATGTTGCTTACAAAGATTCTTATTGACAATGATAATTAAAATAAATGGTTTCAATTTTATTGGTCTGTTTTTCAATATAACAAAAACCCTCTCTAAAACAATCAAGAGTCATTGCGCATATTTTGACTGATTAGTACCTCTGGCTAGTAATTAGCAATTTGTTTTGTAACTGAAATAAAAATTTAATTAAATCATTTCACAGCTTTTAGAATACAAAACCAAAATACAATTGAAAAGAAAGCAAGTATGCATTTATGTATGGGTGATCTGTCAAATCAAAAGACCACCGCTCTGTCATTAGAATGGATCATTGTTTATAAATTTTAATTTCGAGTGGATTATATATATTTTTTTCTTTTAACATAATTAATTTCGCACGGGATATTTGAAAGAGCTAAAGCGCGTTTTTTTTTTCATTATATTGAATCATTTTTCAAAATTTCAAGGAGCTATCTCAAACAAATCAACAGTTGATTAAGAGACCAAGTTGGAAGAGATCCTTCGAGATAGCGACAAGAAGGACTTCAAATATGGTTAACATTTGACAGCCTTATGGGATTTGAAGAGCGTAATAATAGTTTAGTGAAGGATATTAATTTTAGTTGTTTGATCAACCTATATTCAAGCATCCGTCTGATGCTGATTTGTTTAAACAGAAAACATGCTTAAGATTAAAAATTAGTTGGATTTTGCTTTCTTGAAATGATGTATCATTGACTGGATGGCCATGCAATAAATAGAACAGCTGGGTGTAGCATTTTAACGAGCGGATCAACCACTGTGCGAAGCCGACTGACGACTTTCAATACCAGTGGGTAATGTTAGCAAACTCTTTGCGGAGCAACTAGCAGGTAAGCTGAGGACTTTGTAAAAATAGTCTTGAAGTCCCACGTAGACATGTTCAAATTTGGTTCTTTCTTTATTATGTTCTCTTGGTATTCACACTCTACCCATTTCATTTATGATCTTTTCGATTGCTTCAACAATCTTAATGCACATAATAACAAAACACGTACAATTTCAACTTCAATTTAGCAATGTTTAAGAGGGTTTTTTTTTTCGTTCAACATGAATAATTTTAATTGATGGTTGTTAGGTTTTGTATCTAGTATTCGCTTCGACATATAAATGCCCGCCGGGAGAACTCGTGGGATAAAAAATATAGATTTACCAATTACTGCAATGAATAAATTATCCTTAAATAAAAGAAGAAAAAAAGATTCTTAAATTAATTTAGTAGGATACCATCGCTTTTTAACCGACAAACATGGGTTAAGTCAAGAAGCACATAGGCTGAATATATATCCTGTAAACAAGCTACATTGACTCACTTACCATTTATGAGCAAACGAGACTACAATATTTGGCCAAAGTGCTGGGATGAAATTTTCCCTCTCGCTCGAATGTACCTGAACAATATCTTAAAATCTCCGGTTTCGGAACGTATAGGTTTCTTTTGTTTTTGTTTTTGTTTTTTTTTGGGACCGTTTGACGGTCAGCTCTCTTTCATCTAAAGCGACGAGTCTTAGATGCAAATTCAGCCGCCATGAATATTTTTATGACAGGAAGCGGGGAATTTCCGCGGCGGAGAATTTCTACGCTGCATTAAGCTGTATTTTCCCTAAACATGCCATCGTGTGATCAATGGCTCGGGCAATATTTCTTTGAGTCAGAACTGAAGAAAAACTCTGAAATTCATCAGCAGTGCGTTACATCTATCTCAAGAGAGGTTTGTTAATTTTCTATACTAAATTGCTAAGTAAGAAATAGTATGATGTAAACATCTTAAATGCCAGTGAGTCTCTGCAATGGTGAAACCGTCTTAAAAGCTAAACAAAAAAAAATGATCTTTGCAGTTTTCCTTTGAGCATATAGGCTAAGATAGCCATAGGGTTATATGAGATCGTTTAATAGATATCCGTGTTTCATTGGCCCAAAATATTAGTCAAGAACCAGTTTGTGAAAACCGTGAAAAGAGCCAGCACCAGTTTTGTTTTTGAATACTCTTCAATTCCTATTGAGCGTGTTTTTATCATGATATAGTGGATGGCCAAGCCAGAAAATAGTGAACAACGAACATAAAAAAAATATGATGGTTAAACATCGAAAATTTTTCCTCTGGTTTTGATCACCATTAGAACGTTGTGTAGCTGACAGTGTAGTAGTAATTATACTTGAAGGCTATTCGATCTTTAGAGATATTGATCTTTTAAACAATAAAGATGTCTAGCCTGCTACTTAAGTTTACCGTTAGAGATAGGAAACAGAATATAAACCGTTAGAGATAGGAAACAGAATATAGTCCCTGGGGAAATTGATCAATATCCTGGGGTGGAATTCATGGCATTTCAAAGAGGCAATTTCAGAGAAGCAGTAGCTTGTTTTTAAGCAGCAAATGGTAAGGCAAAAACTTATTTAGATTTAATTAAACGCGAAAGTAGGTTTATTAATCAATTTAAATCACCTTGTTTCATGAAAATAGCGGCGGAAGGCTGTTTCTTTAATCAGTTGCGAAAAACTCATTTTGATAAATCACCTTTGAGCCACTCAACGACTAGTGGCTGTTTAGACATTTTTCACTGAAGTTATTATCCAAGACAAAAATAACGCAAAAAACGCACGAAGTCATAATGAAATGGTGAAATTAACGAAATCGCGGGATCAGTGTATTAGATGAGCAGGATCTGGTCCGCTATTGGTAGCAACTGGAAACCTGTAGATTTTCAAAATAAAATGTCCAAAAACAAAAACTGGCCATCGCCTGAGAGAATGTTTATGCATCTATTACATCAATAATTCGATGCGTCATTATTGCGCATGATAACTTAACACCATTTTGGAAGAACCTTTTTGTAGCAAACGCGATATAAAACAAAACAAAACAACCCGTCCCCTCACAACTACCACTACCCTCACTACCCCCTTAAATATAGGAACTTTTTAAAATTGGACTATAGTATAGTAAAGGCTGGTTTTAACTAGCGACGGAGTCGTAGTCGGAATCGTAATCAGAAGCGTAGAGCGATACGATCAAGTGACAATCAAACCGACGGAATCGGGAGCAGGACACTGATTCTGCTTATGACTAGGTTGCTTACGATGAAGCGAAAACTGCATTGTTGGAGTTGCAAGCAGAAATGGAAGAATAAACCAATGACAATGTTCGATTCCGAGCCTTGCGATTGGTTGGTTCTTCCGCTTCTGCTTCCGACTCCGCCAACCCAGTTTTCACTGGATCACAAGCGACGGAGGCGTAAACGGAATCAGACTCTTCCGACTCCGATTCCGTCGAGCTTATGACTCCGCTTACGCTTCCGAGTTTCAGTTTTCACTAGGTCATAAGCTCTCTTATGACTCCGACTACGACTCCGTCTCCGACTGTCGATACACAGCTAAATCAAAGACAGAAGAGAGTTCATACATGAAAACAAGACAATGAATCCGAAAATGAAGAAAAAAAAAAAATAATAATAATAATTTGTTTTACAATTTATGGCTAGATTCAATTTTTTTTTGGTGAAAGGCAACAAAATCCATGTACTTGTTCAGGACGAAGACGAACTGATCCGAACGCTGTTTATTTTTTCTTTCACGTTTTTCGAATTGAATAAACGTCGAAAGTCAATCACCCTGAAAAAAGGGCTAAACATACTATTTGAAATGTTTGTGCACTTCTAAATAAGAAAATGCAATTAAGAAATAACTAATATATACAAGAAATGATGATATGACAATTTCATTTGTATGTCCTCTGAACTGATATGCTTATTAATATAATAGAAATGATAGGACCTTTCTAAATAACTATTGATCCTGATGTATAGCGTCGGTTCAAATGTCGCTTTCGAAAATGATTTCCTTTGATCTAATCAAAGGCCATCGAATGTTACATTAACTTCTATCTTCGTTTTTTTGGACACAATATGTACAAATATCAAATTTAATACGTATAACTTCCCGCCTTTAAAAAATTGCTTAAAACATGTTCCAAATGAGTAAGTTGTATTGAAATTCATTAAGGAAACTTTTGGAAACTAGCACGACCATTCCGCAGCCTTCTTCATTAGCTGAAATCTTAATTTCTTGAAACTAACATCCTCAAAGTAATACACAATCAGCGCTGATCCAGTTCTTCGAAGAATTCTTCTCGACAAGTTGTTATTTTTGAATTAATGATATCTATAATAAAGTCAAAGTTAAAAAGGAGAAAATATCTTTGTAAGAGTTGGATACGCTGTATACAAAGCAATATCGCCAAAAAGTATCTTGCAACGCGTTTTCCCAAAGACCTATGTTATACATGGGAGAAAAATAAAGCTAACGAATTGCATGGAGAAACCTCTTACCGGCTCGTGACTTCTGTTTAAGTCTTCAGACGAATTCAACGATCTTAAAACGTTGATTTGATGTTGTTCCTTCAATCTCTTGGCATTGGATGTTCAAAGAGTGAAAATTTACCTGTAGAATGGGTTCTGACCTAACCACATGAACATCGCTGCAGTTCCGTTAACGCTTGGTCAACAATAGGTGTCAGTCTTAACATGAAATGGCTTTGGAGTCAAAGAAAATAAAAAATGTAAAAAGCCTTTTTGTAAACACCATTGTTCAAAGCGGAACCACATTTTATCTTTCGTGCTTTCCCCTAGGCGTTCAAAGACACCAGTTACAAATTTTACGTTTTCATGTAGTTTTTTCCCGCTGGGTTGATTTTACTCTCCAATCATAAAATCGGACGAACTTTGGATTTTATTCACAACATTAACAGAGACACAGCGGTAGTAAAACTCACTATTAATGTGAGCTCGGAAAGATTGTTGGGGAAATTAAATATTGAGTAAACAGAGTTCATTTTCTATTCATTTTGTCTGTATAAGATAACCCATTTTCAAACATATGCGATAAGTATATACCCCTCGGAAAAAAAGGAAAGAAGAAGAAAATATTTGTCATGATTATACACCTTGAAGTCTAGGTACTCCTTAATTATTTATTACTTTTTATCCGATGTGGTTTTTTGTTATTAGTTTTCGACAAATTAGGTCTGCGAAAAAGACCACCTGCCCATACTGGAAAGAAATAATCCTTTGAAACACTTTTACTTCACAGCGATTTTTTTTATTTCTATCAGGAAACGGAAAAGTTCAGAAATATTCAAAGCCTTACTAAGATAAAAATTAGTGAGTGGCATTTTTTAAAGAACAGCGCGAAGCTTCTCATGAAGTTTTCGTCAATAGATGACATGGGTAGCTTCTTTCGGTGCGGAAATATTTTCTGATGTACAGCAATTATTCCGCCTCTTCGACACCAATATTAATGGCAACGGAACTCGGTGGTAATGAGACAGAGGCTGACTTCTATGAGAATGATTGTAAATATGGGGAATGTGTGAAAGGTAGACGGACTCAATCCCAATTGTTGTATCCTGACTGAAATGTGTGTTCAGAAATGATATTTAGGTAGCTCATGGTACTAAAATACATTGATTGTTGATACCTTTCAAGAGAGTCTTTATCTTCTATTGTGACATTAAAACGGAGTGAGCAGAAAGCAGCGGGTGGAAATCAGTTAAACGAAAGCAATTTTCCGAAACGTGGTTAACCGCGCGCCTATCGTAAAAAGTTATTCCTAGTCAAACAATCGTTTCCTTAAGAACCTAGTAATGCCCTTGTCTTCCCTCGTGTTATTAGCATATTTATTAAAGAGCCAGTTCTTCAGCGATCAAGAGATTTTCCGTTGCAATTTTACAAAAAAAAAAGAACTTTATTACGGTCTGTCCTTTCTATTTGAGGAAATTAGTGGGTATTTCGGTGAATTTTTTATGCATAAAAGACCAAAATTAAACATGCTACTAATCTAACATCTTGAAGCCAGTCACAACTTAGCAGAATTAGATATTGCTTAAATCGAGTGATCATACCCGGAAACATTTTACATATATTTCTTTCTTGAATAGGGCTTCCCCAAACGGCGACAAAAACAAATATGTTCACTTGCGTTCTCCGACCAAGCCCTCAAATACATCAGTGTAACTTGCTGAATTAGTTCTTTAATGGTTTGGGTTTGGCGTGTCCAGTAGTCTTTTCACACCACAGCGGTTAATTCCAGACTATGGAAAATCAATAATGCGGCCACTTTCTTGGCCAGTATTTATTCGGCATCTGCTTCGCGCTAATTGCCAACAAAGCTTCGCCTTTTGATGCCTTTGGTGAAGGCGGCGTAGGCTAGTGGTGAGAGCTCCATGTTTGCTTCAATGTGCAACGCTAATAAACGATTCAAATTTCCCAAAAAACCATACATTCGCCAAATAAGACCTTTTATACCAGCGAGAATCATATTTGAGTTATGAATACTTATCCTTAAGCTTGACTCACATGTAAGGGCGTTCACCTAACTGTGAATCTTCTTATCGGTCTTTGCCTCGTGGTGTGATGTGGAAAAATTCGAAGGTCAGCCGGTCCAGTTGTCAGTTTTATGAGTATGAAAGCTTTTTGCAAGGCAGTTGCGTGTTTTTGGGACTTGAATGAGATGTTTTGTTACTTGCAGTTCTGTTGAATTGAAGCCAGGTGGTGAGGTCATTTGATTAGCGCTTTTAGTCACGTAGTCAGCACAAACGTTGTACCGCCGACTGTAATTTCATAAATACAATGCAACCCACATAATAGTAAACCCTAAGAATTGACTCAACGTCGATAGCTCGAAAAGTAAGTATTTTGCCTTGGGTCCATTTAATTCGTCCCCTAAAAAAATCCGATAACTCTGATATATATATTTTTTATAACGCGGACGTAATTCACCCGCCCTTTTCTTAGCAGCGTTCTCCTCATAACCATATATAGATTAGAAAATTGAGTGCCAGAGGGCAGTTTCAAATTTGCTTATGTGAATCAACCTAACGTAATGTGATCAATTAAAGGGTAGAACCCCTGGATTCGTAAGAAAAACAAAACAACATAGAAATCTCGCCAAGGTCAATTCTTTTCCGGCATTTGGCTAGTGTGGACTCCCATTCGCTTTTAAGTAGTAATTCAGTTTCCAAGCACAGTGGGAAATAAGTTATGAGTTGATTCCCCAGTAATTTCAATTAGCTCAGAGCCGGTCACTTCTCTGCTTTCTGTTTTGTAGTTTTCTCATTTTAGTCAAATCAAAAAGGCAGTAACACATATTTCAATTTTCAAATGTATACAGAACGAGCGTGAATTGAAATTGCCAGTTTTCCTTTAAGTCTGTAAAACTGTTTTAAAAAAAGAACGTTTTGACAACGACGGTTCTCTGTTGTTTCAATTCAAAATTTGGAGTGGCAACTTGAAATATAAAGCAGAATAGAACAAAATACGATAAATGTATGACTACTACATTTAAGTGTCAGTTAACAAGTTTCGCGCAGATTGACTCAGTCTGAATGTTCCGACATAAAGTTTAATGTCATTTCGTACATCAAGCAGAGTTTCGAAAACGTTTTAGTCTTGAATTTAGTGTCTTGGTGTTTGGTGGAAGTAGAAAAAAGGAAGAATCCGGAGAAAAGTCATCGGAGCAACGGCGTCAACTACAGACTCACAGACAACTACAGGCAGCATATAGGGCGCAAGATTCGACTGAACGGCGACCCTGAAGAAAAAATGCATGCTGAAGCACCTAGCAAGTTCTCCCCTTCCCCACTTGCAAAGTCTAACTGATCGGCTTTTTTCTCGCTTTTGTTTTTGTTTTTGTTTTTGTTTTTTTTGAAAAGAAAAAAAAAAAAGAAAAGAAAAACGCGACATTTTCCAACATTGATAAGGTGAAATGGCGCATGCATCTTTATCCTGATTGGGTGAAAGCTGAAAAACTGTAATCATTTGATCGGTTTTTACATTTTTGACGAGTAAATGTCTTAGGTCTGAATGGAATTAACAAATGCAAGAAACCGTTAATAGCAAACTCGAAAAGTTTTATGAGCCTCAATAAAAAGGCTTAATTTTTCAATCAAGTGCTATGGAGGGTTTAATTTTATCAAGCCGTCGCTTTCACCGATCTTTAGGCGCTTCGAAGAACTATTGCTCGGCTCTGTGTTGCCGCAAGCTAAGGTTGTTTGGAAGTCCCGAATTCACCATCACATTTGAAAAGCTTGTCTTCCTTGGTCTCTCTCAAGTTGATCGCGGGTAGAAACAAGCTTTCGGCTTTTGGTATTTAAAAGTTTTCTTGAGAGTTTGAAGTTGTCTTCCTCAAAAAATATTCACAATTTACAGGTTCGTACTCCATGCCGTCTAAATCAAATACCGTTCTTCCGGATGAGGTACGTCACACAGTTAACTATGTTCGTTTTCTTGTAAACAAAACTGCTTCCACACCTTTATGTCAATGTCGTTTTACTTTTGTGTGAAACTCGTCGTCACTTTCACTTTTTTCGCCAGGTCCAACTCCATTGATACAGAGACCACAGCAAATATTTAACCGTCATGGAAAATATATTTCACGGCACAATTTTGCTTTTGGTGAACCGGCTTACGCTTTGGAATTTTCTTCTTGTGGGACACCGTGCGTGATCCCAAGCGGGCAAGATAGGTTTATCTTGCTCGCTCGTTTAACCGGTCGGGTGGGCAGTCTTAGCGCAGGAATGGGCTCATCTTGCCCGCAGCTTACGGAATTAGCCACATAACAAATAGAAACAAAGACAACGTCTTTCACATAAACTAGTACAGGTTAAGTGATTGGAGGAAAAGTTACCACAGAAATAGAGAATGGGATACTTTTACTGGATTATCCTGTCTTGGTCGTCTAATTGTAAAAAAAAAAAAAAATCTCTATAAATAGCCACATTTAACCATTGGCATTAGCATTCTATTCAGCTGGTCAGTTGCACTAAATTTGACCCGCTGAATTAACGTTTTAAAGGTCTTTTAACGAGTGAATCGATAAACAATTTGTTTCCAGCCCCTATTCTTTTCAACTTTGCCAATTGCATGCAAGGGATGAAATATTAAGCCCCGGTCGAACGATCGCAACATATAAATATAACATATCCCAACATTGTTGGCCAAACTGATTTGCAAGCTCCGGCCAAACGATGGCAATATTTCAATACAACACATGGCAACATTGTTGGGTTCATCATGTTGCGCGCGTTTGGTCACCATGTTGCGACGTGTGGCGACATGTTGGGTATTGAAAAATCGAACTAGTGCGCATGCCCGGGTGTAACATTCTTGCATGAACCTGGGCAAACAACCAAAACATCATTCAAACATCCACAAATATTGCATGAAAAATTTGATCATTTTCAAATTTGAGCCAACAACACCAAACATAGCGCAACACCCCGCAACATGTGTCAACATGTCGCAACATGGTGGCCAAACGCGCACAACATCTTGCGCCCAACAATGCTCCGATATGTTACGTTGAAATATTGTGATCGTTTGGCCGGGGTTTTATACATGACAAGCTACATGTAAGTTTTGATTATTAACAGAACATAATAAGCATTGTACGTTACTAAAATATTTTTCTTCCAGGTACTCGAGAACAATGATAAAAGCAGCCTCCTTGCTTCATTTTAAAATTTCACTTATCCTTGAATTCAGAATTCTAAGGTCTAATGAAACATGAATCACACGACAAAATTAAACAATGCTCTTGTTGCATGCAAAATGAAAACTCCGATTCTAACATTGAAAATATGAAACGAAACCATACACCTAAGTCAATGTAAAGAAATATTACATCTGCTAATATCGGTAATTCACAAAATTCAAATAAAACTTTTGCTCATTTGGTGCTAATAAAAACATACTTGCCATGCTTAATATGGCTTGTGTGAAAACATCGTTCAAATGAGAATTTTACTTTTATTGCAAAATTAATTTGATATATGTTTTATGCAATTTTTAATTTTTAAAAGTTATTGAACAGGGTAAACGTGCCTCTTTGGCTATTCAAAGTAATCCACCTTGCATTCATATCGGATAGAAAACAAGAAGAGCAAATTTCGGAGAAGAACAAGATCAAAGCACCAATCAGAAATGAATTCTATTATCAAAAATGATGACTGGAATGAGTCGAAGAAAAAGTGCCTTTTCTTTCTAAGCCGTCTGAGTAAGACAACGAGTAAGATGAGTCGGTGTGAAATTAATATGAAGCAGTGTAAAATATTATTTTTAATTCAAGATTTGAGAAGTCAGTTATAGTTTCGCTCTAGATCTGCAGATGTATTATATAAAAGGCTTTCTGGAAAATAGAATTTAAGAAATTGTACGAAGATACTGTATTCGAAACATGTAACGCAGACTAAACCTCTCATTCTACCGAAGCTTGACGTTTTGAATTTAAAGTATTTCTACGTCTTCAATTTGTTTGTTGGTGTGTTTTTTGTATCACTGTTAAAACTACATGTATCAGGTTAACTACATCTAACAATCTTTCCAACAAACATACCTTTTGTAAAATTCAGTTCTTTGAATTCGCAGTTAGGGAGAAATTATAATGAAGTCCGTAGCTTGAGGTTTCAATGTTTCGTATATCATGTCAGGATGTTTACATTAAGGATATGCTAATTGTAAGATTTGCCGAATATTGGCTCATCTGATTCGGCGTGGAGCTCCTGTCGGCTGTCTAGAATACCGTCACCTGTTTAAGAAAGGAATTTTACGCTGGAGAATAAACACTCACCAAAACAAAAAAAGAGTCCTATTCAAATGAATTTTCCTTTCTTGATACATTGACCATCTGTCAATCTTATTTTGGACTTTGAACAAGCTACATACACTATATAATATTCTTACAGGAAATAACCATAATCTTATAGCGTGCATGTCTGAAAATCTTAAATTAAACCTGCGGAGAATGCTGTCAGCCACTTCGTAATGTTAGTGTTACAAGGTATAGAAATTTGTGAATTGCTTCAATCAAGCTGAAGTTTTAGTCCTGACTAACACACTGATATCCATTTGTTCTTAGTAATTGTCACAGTCAGATAAGAAACAACAAATGCTTTAGAAGGGTAAATATGAATTAGGGTATCACGACTTAAGCGTACAAACGCACCGACAGTCTTGAACACGTTTTGCGGCTAAATTCGTTCGTGACGTTTAATTTTCCCAGCCCCCAGGTTCAAATTAAAACGCCATGACACAGCTCACACTTTCTTATTTGCACAAGACGTGTTTATCCTTGACAGTGGGGCCCTTATGTATACAGTTTCTATTAATTTACACAAATGTGCACGAAAATAAAGAAATCTTCGTGGCAGAAGATTACCAAAAGGGAGGACACGACTTACAAATGCCCTAAATAAAAGATGGAAGCTACAATATTGCGTGGGTTCTAACAGTGTGCATAGAATGCTTGTGGTGAATTTGCGGACGACAATCTTAATTTGCTTAATTTCGACATGAAGAAATTAATTTCAAGCTGATGAGTGACAAAATATTGAAATCTCCCTGGTTAGATTGGTTGAACCTTCAATTGTGTCACACCAGCTTCCGCAGGTAGATTATAATAATGATTTTCAGTTAAACCAATAACAAACTTTCATATTGCTCCCAAGATAAAACTCTCGACAATATTTTGATCGCATCGAGAAAGTTTCGTTAAAATGTACTGAATTTTACGTGATCGGGTATAGACAGTTGACAGTTCTTAGAAAGAAAGAAGGACTGCATGACCAATTGTCAGTTTTGAAATATTATAACTTACCAATTTCCCAGTTAAAAACTTAAACATTTAAGTAGATTTTACTGGTAATATGTCTCGTACAAAAGTGTAGACTGGTCTGTTTACCTCTTCATATTGTCCTACATGGCTTTTGAAATTGAGATTTTGTGAAGGAAGTTGAGAAAGGGAGAAATCCGGAATGTTGCGTACACCATTTATCGTTGTTACATATTTCCTACATATAAAAGTTGGCTTCCCCGGCTTTATTGTGAAGCTGAAAATTTCACATACTTGTCATAATTTTAAGTAGAATTAAGTTGGTATTTTATTCAGAGCGTTGCTCTTTTTGTTCCCAACCGTTCGTTTTGTTTGTTTGTTTGTTTCCTCTTGTCTTCTGTAGGCAATGTGTATTGTGTTCTTTTTTTGTTTTGTTTGTTTGTTTGTTTGTTTGTTTGTTTGTTTTTTTACTGGACGCAGGCAGAATTAATTGTGGTGTAGACATGTTGTCAAAGATACACCAGCATTATTTTCTCTCCCACAAAATCGTTTATTTTATAAAGAATAGAGGGGCCTGAAGAGGTAAAATTTACTAACGCTTTTCCACTGGATAATGAGAATTGTGCCACTGGGACATGGAATACCAAACAAAAAAAATGTGAATGTGAGTGGAATTTGGGCATAAAATAAGCTGGAAAATGGGGGCGAGGGAGAAACCTCACTGGGAAATAAGATGTGTTCCCTCCCCCACCGTTCAGGACCCTCTAAATACAAGTCGTCGTAAGACTATAAAAATTGAAAATTATTCGTCTTCTACACTGCAAGGCTCACTCTCGTGTCAGTTACACCCTTGGTTTGGCAATGACATGCATGTTGCCAAAAAATATATTGGTTTTTATCTGAAAATAATAAGAATGCTGCATTTAAAGTCAGCTCAAATATTTTATTTAGGGGAAAACTCCTTCACGTATATCCATAAGCGCTGAAGGAGATTATAATAGACATAAGGTAATCTTAATGATCAAAAGTGCTGCTGAATAATAAAGAAGACTTAAACATTACATGTTTTAGGCCAATGTTTAGACTGTTTAGACTGGATGGAAATTTTATCGTATTCACGATACAAGTGCATTGGCTGCCAGATTTCGATTATTGGAAATTTTTGGTGTCCACATGGAATTTTAGCACACAACATAAAAGTCTTGGAAATCATACTACAATTGCTGAGATAGCTGTGGCGAACTAAACTCTTTAGGCCACGAGGAGTTTGATTAAGGCTAACTGGAGCTCTTTTTATATATAGCTTGGCCGAACTAAGTGATCGCCACATTCATTGTTTCTCTTTTTTTGTTTAAAACCCCTTAAATTTGACCATATATGGTCATGTGGCGGGAAATTTTAATTCTTAAATTACCTGTAACTCTATGCCATTTTATCCGAATGAGATGGGATTTTCACCAGAAATCACAGAATTCAATGCAGAAAACTATTATTAAGTTTGTACAATTTCTTTCCTGAATTTTCTTTCTGATGCCAAATTTGGTCATCATGAATGACGTCACAATAGCAGCCAAATGGGATGAAATGCACACCAATAAATAGTTAAATCATCAACCTACTTGCCTGCCAGGCTTCGTTACATTGCATACATTGTACTTCTTTCTATGGCCTAGAAATGTTAGTTTTTGGAAGGAACGGCAGGAAAAGCACTAGCAACCGACCACCGTGTAATTAACCTAACTGTGGAGACACGGGCAACTCCGTGAGATGGACCACTTTGTGAACTGCTGTGAGCTTATCAAATCTTTGCGGAGAGGTATTGTGTATTAGAATACTCTTTCTCAAGGAGTTTCTCTTCAGTCTGTTTGCACTACAAGAAGCTTTATGCAGATAGATTTCTATTTAAGGACCTGTTCACCTCAGAACACATATCCGGTAGGGTGAGAACCCCCCCCCCCCCCCCCCCCCTTCACTTCTTAGCTCGTGGTATGGATCCGCCACCGCAAGAAGAGTAAATAGTATGCTAGCCAGGTGCAGGGAGAATATTGACACCGATCGCCGATATGCCAGTAGGATTTCGTCACACCGTCTTTTTAAATAAAATCATTGTCCTTGTTTAAAGTCCACTGTTGGCTGAGATTAGTTCAATGCATTGTCATTCTTAACAATGTTTCAAACAAATTGATTTTTATTTTCATAATATATTTCCTCTATTAGATGAAAAAGGCAGCTGCCACCGAAATTTTCCTTATTCTTGTTTTCTTTTTCTTTTTTTTTTTCTGAACATAATTATAAAAGAAACCTACAGGGAAACTTAACTTGCTCAAAATTTACAGTTCGTTTTGTGAATGTGTGTGCGAAAAAACAAATTCTTTATTGAAAACACCGGCTGGAATTGAATCACATTTCGCAAAGTTGATTGAACGTTTCCCGTGAATTTAACAGCGGGAAAGAAGGCAGCAATGTCCGTTGCTTTCAAGTGAGAATTTAACTAAAGATCTCTGCTTAACTTTGTCCGGTTTTATATTCACTACAAGTTTGTAAATATGACCTTGAAGGATACTAAAGATGAGCTTGAATAGCGAATAATTACAGCAAGACTTACATAAAATTGACACAACAACCAAACGATAAAACAAACCTTAAGAAAAGCTGCAACTGATTAAATGACTTTTTTCGTACCAGTAGGGTGCATCCCATGAGGTAGCAAACACTGCAAACGCATTTAATCACTAACGTTCGACAAGGTGCTTCTTAGACTTCACTGTTCATCGATAAAGGCGCTAATATATCCCTCGCAGGTCAAGATCTTTCGCCAAAGAGCTGTAGATTCAAACGCTACCTCCGGAGCAAAGACGGAAGACTTCGAGGTGACGTATATTTGTAAAAATACTTTCTTTGCTTGCTCTTGCATTAAAAACCAATGTTAATCAACGTTTGACAGAAAACTGGCAAAGATATTCAAAAATACTGTTAATGGAAAGATCTTTTGAAGATAAATTGCTTTTATTTTTCACTTTAAAAGGAACTGGAGTGCCATCTTCACTGATAATAGCATTCGGAATTAAAGCTTTTCCTGCCATATTCCAATGACTTAGGACGCTCTTATCCATTACACAAACAACCAAGGATGCATTCTGTGGCTTTTAAATCATAAATTAGCCGTCATCCCAAGAAATGTTGTAACATAAAGAGCATTTCTGAAGGAGCTGTGATTTAGTCAACTAGCTTGTCCACAATAAAACACATTTTTAGCCCTTTCACTGTTTATATCGACTAAAGACGTGTTTGCAAGTCAAGATAGACACTAATTTTAAATGTTGTAAACAATGCGATTTCATAGAACAGCACAGAATTGCTATCATAGACCAGTGTCAGGCAGAACAGTGGCTTTCTGTTCTTTTGTTTTTACTTACAGTTTCAGAATTAATATCATCTCCGTACGGCTGGTGGTCACAACAAAGTAAAGACCAATATGAAGATATTACCTTTTCTTTTTATTTCTGTAGAAATGGCCACGGTCTTCTAGTAGATACTATGGTCACTTACTGTGTTTTGTTTTTGTGCAGCTGAAAATAAGGAAAATGCGTGTTTTCCTGACACTGTAATTGAAATGTTGAACTTAAAATGGTTTGCGAAAACTTTACCATTAGCATTGCGGCTTGCATCATTCATAATCATTAGCAGCCCCTAGGTCACTAACGTTTTGAAACTTGCGACCTTTCGTGATAAATGACATAACTAATACCACACAATGGAATAATTTTGCCGTGAGTATAACATTAGTTTCAACACCATTTCAACAATTGTGTGAACGTGAATAGACTTTAAACCATTCAAAATAATAACACGTAGCTTTCAAATGGGTGTTCTCAGCACCCAATAAGGAAATTTGATCCCATTCTGCACCATACTAGCTTTCCAAACTTTACACTTGCCCTCCTCGAAATGTTCTGTTGGGCCGATGAAAACGCGTAACATTCTTCAACCTTATCTTAGAAATAATTGTAAATTGACCTGTTATATTAACCACGTTTATTAAAAATATTTTTATAAGATTCTTCTGTATTTTGTTTTAGATTGTTTACTTTTGGTATCTCCAGGGATGGCTTCGTCGCAAACAATTGGTTGGGGAGTAGGATTTGGGCTGGTTGCATTCGCTATCATTGCAGGGAACATTCTTACAATGGTGGCCTTTTTTGGTTCTAAAAAGCTTTTGCAGATGCGCGCAAGCTACTTCCTGCTCAACCTTGCAGCAGCGGACTTACTCGTGGGCGCAATCACAGTCCCCATGTACATAGCTCTTTTAAGTCGCCACTTGGAGAATGTCACATATCAAAGCATTTACACAGCTGTGGACATAGCTTCCGGTTTTGCGTCTGTTTTCACTTTGACAGCGATTGCGTTGGAGCGTCTATACGCTTTTTGCAGGCCTCTTCGTCATCGTCACGTCCTAACCGACGCCAAATGTCTTCTTATGATTGGCGTCGTATGGATCATTTCCTCCATCATCACTATTCTGCACCTGCTGTACAAATACCACGTCATTTCCTTTGACGTCTTCTTTTATGTGATGACGTCATCATTAAGTGCATGTTTGTTTTTTATGTGTGTGTCATATTTAGGCATCTGGGTCAGAGTTAAATTCTATTTTGGATCGCAAAATCGTGCTTCGGGTAACGACAGAAAGGTTGCTAGAATGCTTTTGATCATCACGCTGACATTTGTGGTCACGTGGTTACCCTTCCACTTATTAAACATAATCAACTATTTTTGTAGCTTTTGTTTAGTCTCAAAGCTGCCACACAATGCTTTGTTTTTCTGCAAATTACTGCATTACGCCAATTCGTTCTTAAATCCAGTTATTTATTCGTTCCAAATGCCTGACTTCAGAATGGCCTTGGGTAGAATGTTGTGCAGGGAATCGTATGGTGTGATTGAAGAAACACCAAAGATCGAAGAAATACCTTTGGAAAACGTAGGAGAGGCAGAGGAACAATGAAGAACAAGTGGACCACCAGGAAGAGACAAACGTACAGACAAGTAGGGAGACACGCCGAGAGGCCAAACGGACTCGCAGTGACACAGCTAGACATGACTGACAGACAAACAGACAGACAGTGACACAATCAGACATACAGACATGTGACGACAGCGTTAGTTAGTAAACCACCTCTCGAGAGCACAACAATCCTATTGAGGAACGATTACTGTAATAGCAGAGGAAGATGCGTGATCAAATATTAATTATAACATAGAAGCATCAGATTGTAATACAATGATTATAAATTTCGACTAAATTAGAACAGATCCTAAGCATATACCGTAAAATGTCAAAAAAAACACAACGTATTTTAATTCAAGCAATTAAACATTATATCATTTAAACAATATGTAAGAGAGTTGTGACGTTGTAGTTAAAGACTCTTTGTCGACCAGCATGCATTGCGCGCATCGTCGGAGGTTTCATGTTCTACAAAATCTCTGATTTGTTGTTGTCGATCGTTTCGCTCGTCAATCCTTTATTATCCATGGCCTCCATCTAGCTTATTCGACATTTATGACCTTTGAAAACAAGACTCATTATCGCCCCTAACATTGAACAGAATATATGATCGCAAACTTTTATTTGCTAGTAGTTATGGCCATATTTTCCTTTTATTCGTAGAAAATGAAACTGCTCAGTCATTAAAGGGCCCTAGTCAGCCTCCGCCATTTTCCATGCCATCGAAATTATTGATATAGCACGGTGAAGCGAATCCTTATTGTTTTACTGTAAGCTGTGTTCCAGAAGGTATGTGTAATTATCTTGAGTAGTATTACAGTGATTTTTCTTCGTTTCGACAGGCTCCGAATAAAACATAATAGCCAAATTCTAGTATGTAAACAAAAGCAAAGGTGTGGCTGACTAGGGCCCTTTAATATATGTTCGGCCATAGCGTTTCCAGAATTTTCAAGATTGTTTCTGTTCTCGCTCCTCCGCGAGCCTACCGAAGGCTGAGCTCCTGGTAGCAAAGATCAAGTTACTTGTCAAGTTACGTATTAATAACAAAAACTTCGGATTGGTAGCCGTAGCATATTGAAGATTTACTAGCTAGACAATGTCGGTCTATATTTTGTTGCAAATAATTAACCTCAATGGTGCCTGTTTGACGTAAATGAGTACGGATTAATAAAGTTTGCATGTTAAATTAGGTCAAATTTAGGTCTGCAAAAGGTCAAGAAATCAACCCCAACCGCAAGGTCACACCCTAAATAATTTTATTCACCAAACACCGCGGCGTGAAAAACACAAACATCGCACACCGGCTCATGCTTTTAGATCACCGTAACACCCCATTAAAAGAACCTAAACACCGCCACTCGGCAAATCCCCACGTCCCCCTCCAAAGACGTTCTTCAAGAGAATTATCTTAGAAAATATGTCTGGGATTGGTGAAGAAACAGTTAAAATACCCCGGTTGCCGCAACAAGTGACAGTGTATGAAATTTTCTTCCGCTAGCCTTTAGAAAAGAGTCAGGGGCACCCAACGAGAATATAGTTCAAAACCACTAAAACATAGCATTGTTGAAAGTATTTTGGTATTTAAACGGTAGATATAGGCATATTTTTATCCCCTAAAAATTTTTCATCTGTTCGGATTTCCTAGCTGAAAGTCTAGTGATCCGAAAATTACAGGGATCAAAACTTACCTTTTCGAAAATTTCAGCCAGAAAAAAGGCTCCCGAAAATTATAGGTGACCTTTTTAGGGCAAAAATCCGTTAAAAAATAGGCAATTATACCATATTTTAGATGTTCGAAAATCTTAGGAGAAGCAGGCAAGCAGGAAATTTTACAAAAAATGTTCCGAAAATTCTAGATCTCAAATCGTCTTCCGAACAGATATATTTCCGAAAATTGTCGTTGGGTGCCCCTGAAGAGTATCGCATCACTTGTGAATTCATCCAATTTGAGGTTAACTGTAGCGAGGTCTCTTGAAATTTATTTTGATGAAGAGCGAAAAGTTCTTTCTCTGCTGCGTTTTGTTAATGGTAAAGAAACTAAATTTTTACTGCAAAAAGGACGAGCTGAAAACGTTTTAGAATACGTACGTGACTTGGCGTTTATCGATAATGTTGGGTTTCTGAAGGGGCGCAGTATGAATTCGTGAAGAAAAAGAAAACAATATAATTTATTTTATTCTACGTTATGATTAAGACAGTATGCTGAGCATAGTAACTACTGTACATTTTTATAGACTATATACTTCTGAAGTAATAAATACGAAAATAAAAAGTAAAGTGGCTGCCTGGAATTGTTCCAACTCTCTGCATGACGCTAACGGCTCAGGAACCGTAGCTGAGGTTGTCACCTTGGTTAGCAGCCGGACTGAGAATTTCAAAATATAGTATGTTCTAAGGCAATTTTGGACGCCTGTCACGCAGGCGCAAACATCTCATATCATTTTCTAACAGTAAATTATATTTTAGGCCGCGAAATGCCCTAAGTACTGCCGAATTTTTTAACGCTTTCTTCAGCGACAGAAAAGGGAAACAAACGCTCGCCGATCCACCGTAAGAGAAAAAAAAATGACGGCTGTACATTTTACCACAATACCTTGCCAACCAAACTTAGCCCATTGGGCATATAGAAAGGTATGGCTTAACGGAAGTTGTACCTACACTAACAGCATTGGTCTTGTCGAGTTTGAATGACTCGCTCTTTTACAGTGTTCGTGCGCAAAGAATTGAAGGCAAATGAACCAGTCACCATCTTTTTCCTTACGGTGGATTCATTTAGGTCGACATAGGGTCAGTTAAAATACTCAACAATTATTCCCTAAAGAAGAGGTGAAACTACTTCACTTAAAACTGCTCTTGAGCTGCTCTTGAGCTTAACTACCCTCACAGAAACGATCAATGCTTATTAATAGGCTAATAATTTCAGGGGGTAAGTTTCTAAAGAACTTGTGGTGCGGCGTCACAGGGAGTGAATTGGCTACCGTAAAGAGATTCGAAAGATTCGCTCCGAAGATGGGCTAACGCTTGAAACGAGTGAAGGGTGTAAGTTTCTAAATAAACTGTGGTGCTGCGTCGGTGGGAGCATTACAGAATAATTTGGTTTTATCAACTGAGTTGATAATGCTAATTGGCCAGCGTAAAGAGATTCGGAAGCTGTCGCTAGCTAAAGCAAGACACTTCAATCTGCCCAATCATTCTAAGCAACACATGGTAGTCTGCAGCCTCTCCCTACATTAAGGAAGCACTCTGGAACAAAAATATGTCTTTCAAATCGGCACTATTAATCCTCACGGTATCAACGAACGCTTTTCATTCAACTAATTTATTCTGTTGTTCCTTCCGTTGCCAGGCACCAACCAATAGCGTAGCTCCATGCATATTTCTGTATATAAACCACACACAACACACAATTCCTCGATTCGTTCCGACGAAGGGCTAACGCTCAAAAGTTAATATTCCCAATCCCTTCAGTTACGGTGGCCAATTCACATTATCAACCCAGTTAATAAAACTAAATTATCTATTTATAATTTTATATTAGTTGCAAATATCTTATTCCTAGTTGACCGATGAAAATCGTTTTTGCTGAGAGCCAGCGCTGTCAAGTAATTTGCGGGGCGGGGCGAGGTCCTGGGTTCTAGTCCCGCTCTGACCACTAAACTGGAGTTGTTCCTCGGTAGACCCTAGTTCAACTGCTTGGTCATAGCCTTTGTTGTTTAGTTGAAGTATTTGTTTCTTCAACATTAAGCGGCATGCCAGAAAACCGCCCCCTGGTTATCTCAGTTGGTAGAGCGCCAGTCTTAAAATAACTGAGGAGAATATGCTGCCTTTGTAGTTATATCTGCAAACGGTTAGACGTTCAAGTCTTCTCGGATAAGGACTATAAACCGTAGGCCCCGTCTCCTGCATCTTTAGTGTTACAATGTTCAGTAAGGGACGTTAAAGAACCCAGACACTTAGAGAAAAGAGTGTTGTGGTCTGGCCTTATCTCACGGGTTGGTGCTTCACTTAGCGTTAACCTCATAGCACCTTTCCCCCTTGGACAGAATTGTCCAAGAAAAATTTCTATGACTATAAGAACAAGCTGGTTAAGGCTAAGCTCATTGACCACTATAAACAGCGACATTTGAACATTTCTAGAACAGTTTTGCTATCCAAGAGATTCTGTAAATACCTATCTATGGGATAATTAGGAAATAGATAGGCAATCTGAAAACTAGTTTCCTATTTAAGATAGTCAACATAATGATAGCCTATCTATCCAGTAAGTTGTCTGTCCAAAAACTACGACTACTTTAGTAAGGCAAAAACAAGTTTAACTGATGATTGCCTTCGTATTAGAAACCTAGAAACAATCGGATAGTATAAAGATAGCCTATCTGAAAGCTATGGGTTCATCGTAAAGCAATTTGATAAGCTCCCCACGAGCTAACTTTGCCAGAGATAGGAAAAACAGAGCAGCGTATCTAAGAAATATCCATCACGCACATGTAGCACTTAATATTAACCTACCCAACTGCTTTCTTTGTCATATATCGAAAGTGAAGATACCGCTATACTACTAGGTTTTTTCAAAATACCTCCATTACTCATTGCCAATATAGCACCTATATAACCACTATTCAAAATTATCTCTTTTTCAAAGATGCTGAAATATCTGTATATGAAAAATGTATATTAACTGGTAGTCTTAAGTGGCAGTCCCGCTAACAGCGGTCCGGTCAATTTCGGGTCAGAAAAAAGTTAGCCTTTATATTTTTTGGACGAAAAGGACTTAGTCTGTTTTTACTAAAACTAGAATGGTTTGTTGTAATTTCCGCTTTTCCTTTTTTGCTACGCCCCGAAACTACTTCAGCTGTCTGAGGAGAGATTTTTGGTCGATTCAGTTATCAAAATTCGTGACTTTTCCAGATCGCGCTGCCTTAAAACAATGACGTATTGCTCCATATCGACCAGACCACAGCATTCAGATACATCCGAAGTGCTTAGCACCGAAATTTCGTTACGGTTGGATAAAAATTGGATAAACGCAAAAAAATCCAAGATACCTGACTGCGTCGCTTGTGAAAATGAATAAATAATTAGCTATATATAAGGAAGACTCAAAATATCAAAAATGGCATCTAAACTAGGTTTAAAATGACATTTACGGCAAAGATCTTTCCATACTCTAACAGATTCTGGAGTTAAACTTGCGGGTATCACCTTCATTAGACGCGAGCGAACTCTGCAGTTGAACACAAATTACTGCATAATTATGCAAATGTCACGCAATTCGCGGCTAGCGTGATGGCGATTGAATGGAAGCAACCGGATAAGAATAATGTTTGGGAGTCCAGAATTTCCTTTCATTCTGGAAATATCTTATATGCGTAACTTAGTACCCCTTGTATATTATACATATACAAATTAGATATCACATAGGTTAACAATATTTTTATCATAGGTTCTTATTTGTTTATCATTTGTTGTAAAATTCATTAATTATTCATGAGCGTGCAAACCAATCCCAGCACAATATTCAGATCCATCCTTGTCCAGTACTGTCGAACGGATACGACCCGTGAATGGCTTGACACGACTCGTACGACCCGAACAGGTCGTGAAACAATGGTTTACGGGTCGTACGGGTCGTGGAACAATGGTGACCTGCATATCATTAGTAAGACAGCACTTCAACCTCGACAGTACGACTCGTACGACCCGTACGGGTCGTACGGATCGTGAAACAATGGTTCACGAGTCGTACAATTGGTGAACTGAACTGCATAGATATTTACATACTGATGAATTCTGTCGGACTTATACGACCCGTGAATGGTCCGAGGGACAAACATGCTAAAGACAATTGCATGTTCTTCGTTCTGAAAACGTGAATGCCCCAAAGCGCAAAATACGATGAATATTCTTCGTTCTCAAAGCGTAAGAGGCCAAAAGTGCTACAGATATACGGTGCTCTTCGGAGTCCTAAAGCAGGAGAGTGCAAAAGCGTTGTTCATTCTGAAAACGTGAATGCCCCAAAGCACAAAACACAATGAATATCCTTCGTTCTCAAAGCGTGAGAGCCCAAGAGCGCTATATACAGTATATACTCTTCGGAGTCCTAAGTCCAAAAGCGCTAATTAGAATGTATTCCTCGTTCTAAAATTGTTAATGCCTCAAGGATAAAACACAATGAATATTCGCCGTTCTCACAGCGTGGGGACCCAAGTGCGGGTATCCCGTCAGTTCGCTCCATGGCTATGATTTCGCCCCCAACAAAAGTCAGTTCGCTCCATTATCGAAGTCGCTCCATGCAGAAGTTACTCCGCTCCATACAGAAGTTACTTCGCTCCATGATATAATTTAAGTGTATATATGCGTACCAGATTTTATTTGCCCAACTGATGGGAGCGAAAAAGCACGGCTGTTTTCGCAGGCGATACATGCACGTATTGAGATCTAGGCGTAGTTAAAGTGATATTATTGAGTCTAAATATCTTTGTTTGATTACGCGCGCTGTTTAGCATTCACTTGTAGCACTTGCGTGGCAACAAAGTCAAACAAAGT
>JAHPZR010006830.1:5000-10816 GCA_019787425.1 Platygyra sinensis | reverse complement strand
GACCCTTCTTCTGTATAAATTTGTTTTCCGTGGGTTTCTCTTTCCGCGGATTTTTTCCAGCCATTTTTCCTCGCTCGAAATTGTTTGTTTTTCAGTTTCCTACCCCTTCACTTTTCTAATGAATCGTCCCGGCCTCCTTGAATATTCAACAGTCTAATATTATATTAATTTTTATCTTATTCCTTTATATAATTCAACCCGATAATGATGACTTCTGTCCAAACCTACAGAAAATCGATAACAACAAGATTTATTTCAGTAGCGGCCATTTCTATGTACACGGGGGCTGACAACTCTAACAAACGCTGTTTGAGCAATACTAGGTCTTAAATTAAGTCGTCCCGGAAATTTGATCATCCTCCCGAATTTTTGGGAAACGTCAAATAAAATTTCCTTCGATGTCCCGACTTTTTTTCTGCAATCCCCGGAATTATCGCGCGTTTCCCGGAAAAATTTCCAAGTGTCCCGATTCCCGCAGAAATCTCCAAATTCCCGGAACAATTTTGGCTTTGTCGCGAAACAGCGTTTGTTAGAGTTGTCACCCACCGTTATGTACGGTTTTATGTGTAACCAGTTGCGTTTAGGACATTTTCCAAATCTATATAACTCAGCTCAAATTTAACTCAAATTCGGTGAAGTCCTCATCAAGAGACTCAGGACAGAAAACTAAACCAATCTATAATTTATTCTCTCTTTCTTGATCGCGCGGTAAGAAATTGCCAAAATGTTTTATGCTTGTGGCGCGCAACTCAATAAGTTCAGGTCTGTTATATTTTCGTCGTAAGCTGCTCCAATTTGAGTGAAGTAAGACATTATGGAATTTAGGTATATCCCGCTTTATATCATTAACCATGTCATGTTCCCCTACTTCTTTTACGAGAGCTACTCTTTACTCCACTCTCGATTTCTATCGCGACCGAAAATTACAAAAGTGTGAAATGACCTCATCACTTGGAGGAGCCGGATTGGATATGGAATGCCCCTTTTTTATTTGTTATTATTTCCACACTGCAATAAAATATAAAAGTACAGTCTGTCTCCGCCTACAAATAGCAAAGGCTGATCGTGGTGGGCGGAGCTACACACAGTCCGTGGTTAAACTGGTAATTATTAAGCTAAGCTACCGGACAGTACAACAATATTAGATTAAATAAGACAATATTAAATTAAAAGAACAAAAGAAAAACAACATGATATGAAAACGAAAACAGGAGGATATGAAGTTTAAGAAGGTCTAACAAAAACTACGCATTAAAAATACATATTTAACATGTCTGTGCAGAAAGGTGTCTTTCCATCCAAACTGAAAGAGGCAAAAGTTATCCCTGTCTATAAAATAAAAAAAAACTGGTAAAACGTGCGGCTAGACAATCGCCCCTGAGTTAACAAAACTACTTGTCTAGTTTAATTATTTCCGCAGTGTAAAATTTCACTATGTTTAAGAAACACACATGATGGTTGTAGCCTTTTGGTGTTGGTGAACATTGTTACAGCATCTCAGCACAAACAAATAAGCTTCTTGTACGCGTTAGAGTTTCTTTCAAAACCTTTTCGCAACTCTCGCCATTTGATCACGCAACATGACAAAGTCATAAATAAGTCAAACCTGCTTACTGTAAAACAGCAAATGAAGAAGCCTGAGCCGTGTATTTCACTGTGATAAAACACGACGGGCATTTAACTGAGAACACGAGGGAAATGTAGAAAATACGAGCCGCAGGCGAGTGTCTTCTACATTTCTCGAGTGTTTTCAAATGTCCAGAGTGTTCTTTCCCAGTGCAATACACGGCTCAGGCTTCTTCATTTACTTTATGATATAGATTTTATACGTGCAAAACAATAAAGCACGCATTTTCTATGTTGTATACTCTGATAAAACATGGGTTTTTGACCAATCAGAGCGGGCAAAGGGTCTTATCTATATTGTTTAAGAAATAGAAAACACGTACCGTGTTTCTATCGAGTGAAAGAAAGTTTGGGAGAACGAGAAATTGCGGCTCGTGTTCCCACACCTTTTTCGACTTCTCCGAAGTTTTCACGAGTGTTTCCATAGAAACACGGAGAACATGATTTCTATTTCTTTTAGAAAACACTGCGTCAAAAAAGGAAAATAACTTTGATCATCAAAATGTAAATTCTCTTTGCTGGCGCCATCATTATGTCAACAGCTCGTGTTAGTTGTGTTTTTATCGAGTATATTTTGTATAATTTCAAAGCTGAACAAAGACTTTCCAGCAATCTGATTGGTTGAGCGATCCCTTAGATGACGTTTTATATAATAACCCATGCAAGTTATTACCGTTTTAAAAAGCCTTATAGCTTAACAACCAGTATATTTTTTTCACCCCTCAAACAAATCATGCAAAAATAAAGGAAATAAACTTAATGTTTTATTACTTCTTACTTATACACAAAGGCGACAAAATAAAACGGAAGGAAGGTAAGAATATCTGATTACTTAGAAGGGGGACTTAAAATGATTGATATAGCTTCCTTTATAGATCTCTCAAAGCCAGGTGAATGAAAAGAGTATCTATATAAGTAGAACTGTGGAAGTTGGAAAAAGTTTCTTTGATTCAGAACTTGAAAAATATTCATATCTTAACATAAAAGACAGTCGCGTCATCATCACAGTATCAGATCCTTTTTTCCAAGAAATTCTTGAAATCTGCCGTCAGAAGCCACTCCAATTATGATTAAAATGTCATATCTGATATCATCTTCAGTCATCGCCCTTATGGTATAATTCACTTACCGTAGAATTCCGAAAGTAACATCCCCCCGAAAGTAACGTTAATTTTTTGCCCTCCTATTAAATCCCGAAAGTAACGGGCCCCGCACCGAAATTGACGGCATTTTTAAAAATTGCCCAGAACTGTAACAAACACTGTTGTGACTGTTGTATTTAGACTCTATATTAATGTTCATTCTTCAAGCATTACTTTCTGTCGGCTTACAAAGCACAAAGTACCGTGAAAGTATGTAACGTAACATAATCAACTGGAGTGAGAGAAATGCAAAGAATATCTCTTCTTTGGGAAGTAACTCAAACAAGAAAAACACTAAAGTTTGTCATGAAACCGTGATTATCTTTCAATGTATACAGATTAGAAAACTAGAACTGTAAAAATTCTCAGTCTGTTTGTCTTGGAGCACATGCACATGCTTTTGAACGCTGCAATACTTTATTGAAATTAATTTGATAGTGAAGAGTCAAAATGTACTGTACAGTTTTAGTAATCGTGTATGTATAGCGTACCGCTTAAGCTAGTCTGTTTTGTTTGTTTCATCTGGTTAGGTTCGTTTACATTGTAGGGATATGCCAAAATCAGCTAAATGGTATGACTTTTAAATCTCATAATACGTGTCTTCTTTGTCCGCGACCATTTCGAGTTACAGACGTTTTTACCTGTCCGAAAGTAACGGCTACCCGTAATTAGTATCACCCAACTAGTGGACTAATGCAAATCCTGCATTTTGATTGGCTACGCTACTAGGGGTCTAATAGTATTAGTCATCGAGTAGCGAAATTCGCGGGTTTTTCTTTCGTTTTTTTCCCAAAGCAGGTATTTCTTTAACTTGCATTTGCTAACTTTATTATTGCCTTTTTTGTCCAACTAGTTGGGTGATACTAAAACAATTAGACCCTTCGCCCTCAAGGCCACGGCGTCAATAGCCCATTCGGCTTCGCCTCATGGGCAATTGACCCGTAGCCCGAAAGGGCTACGGTCTAATTCTTAAGTAGCGGCCCCTTTTGCCGGAAAAATTCGAAAGTAACGGGAGCCGTTACTTTCGGAATTCTACGGTATAAGAGTTGCCGGAGAATAAACCAGTGTTTTTTTTAAGACTAGTTTCTCAAAGAAATAACAAAACTAAACGCATTTAATGGATGACTATGGGAAGCTTCTTTTACTCACTGCCTTCCATAATACACGACCTGACGTCCGAACTTTAAATTTAACCTTTCTTGGAATCATTTCTTCAACCAAACCTCTATGATAACGGCATCTCAGAATAAACATGAAAGCTCTTTGACAAAATTTATAAAACTTCAATGTACAAAGACACAAAACTCATATCCTTCAATGAATTTGAAATTGTTACATAGCAGAATATCAACCAACATTGGAGTTGCCGATAGCGAGTAATCATGTGCACTTTCTGTGAAAGGAGCGGTATCAATGGTCCCATCCAATTTGGAACTGCTCGCAAAATTTGACCTTTGCTCGAATTGCTCGGAAAACTTTGATGATTGCTCGCTTCCTCGTGCTCGCAAAAATGTTTGCAACTGCTCGCACGCTCGCATTTTCGTTAAAATTCCCTGCCTTGTAGCGTAAGCATAATTTGCATCTTAGAACAAAAACGGACACTGGAACAATATTTCCCGTCTGGGAAACTGGGACTGAAAAATTTGGGAAACATGTGCGCGACATGAATGTTCTGGAAAAATGCTTCCTCGTTTTGTTGACGTTTTTATTGAAACTGACCGGCTAGAGTTCACTCCCAGGTAGTAGGGTAACCCTACCTGAAACATTTCGCTTGTAAAGGTGGGCTATCTTTATACCCCCTTGAGAGGGAACCAACTTGCCTGTAAACAGGGCCTATAGAATGCTTCAGATCCCATTAAGCGTCAACCTAAGTGAAGCTATTTTGGAGCAAACGGCATATTAAAACCATAAATAATTGGCTGCAAGCTGCTGAGAATGGTTGTACCGCGATAAGGCCTTATCATGTTGCCTAGCTCTGCGCTTATTGTCCTGTTTTGAAAGTGTCAACCAGACAACTTGGCGTAAAACAACGATTTAAAGAGGCACTGTCACGGTATTTTAGCGTCATTTTACAATGCCGAAATGTGTTCTTGCATCATTTTAGCAATGAATGAATCTGAAAACAGCAAAACTCCCGTGACAGTGCTCCTTTAATAAAGAGAGATTCTAGCTGACGGAAAATTTACGAAGTGCTCGCTACTCAACATTTGTAATTTCTAAAGTGCTCGCTGCTCGCATGAGAAAATTGATCACTGCTCGTGCTCGCAAAAAATAAACGCACTGCTCGCATGCTCGCAAATGCTCGCAAAGACCATTCGATACCCTGAAAGGGAAACAGAGAAATGGGCACATTTATATTGGGGTTTCCAAAAATTCAATGTTTTGGACCAGTTTGAAAGTATGGCTACAGTCTTGCAAAGTCATCGCAAAAGAGAACTTTTAGAGCCTGATGTAGTGCTGGGTCTAAGGCCAGACAGCTCTAAACATTACCTTCAGATTAACTTCTGCTGTTGAACTGATTGCTGTTTAAATGCTAAACATTATATTTGGTTAGAAAGACAGAAAAAATGTTCTCAAAACTAAACAATTTCTTACTTTTTTTTTCAAACTGACTCATCTATGAAAAAGACAAAAATACAGCTGCAATCGCTTTAAATAAGCGGGAACGTCTGTTGCTGTTGTTGTAATTTCTTGATAACTTGATCCTAGAACCCTGAAAACGAAATGGAAGCAAAGGAAAAAAAACAAGGTGCTTGAATACAAACTGTATATTTTTATCAGCTCAAATTAACAATTCAAGTTACTGACAGGAGTAAGCTGGGTTTATATATTGTAAGTAAGCATGCTGTAGTAATCTATTTGATGTGCAAGATTTGAAATTAGCGCAACTATCGCATTAAATTATAAATATTGCAAGTAACCGTAATAAATTGCGGAGGCAGCGTGGTCGAGTGGTTAGAGCACCGGATTTGAAATCTGTAGGTCGCGAGTTAAACTCCCGTTCTGACCGCTAGCTGATGTTGTTCTCGGTAGCCCCGAGTTCAACTC
>JAHPZR010006828.1:35000-49575 GCA_019787425.1 Platygyra sinensis | reverse complement strand
CTTTCAAAACCTTGACATTAATTGCCTTTCCGTCAACACCAGAGAGGCCTCAACAAGTCTATAAAGCGCCGGTCTGTTTTCAGATGGATCCACAACCAAAATGTACACTTCACAGTTCTTCAAGAAACGCCACAGTTCGAAACTTAGCGCTGACGCATGGTCAGCCGAATGGGGTGGCAAGGTTTTCTTGAGCCATGGTACAACGAACAGCAAAGGAGTAATGATACTCATAAATCCAAAACTTGATTGCAAAGTGGAAACTGAATGTATTTTAGACAACAATGGCAGATTTATTATCTTGGAAGTAGCCTTCGAGGACTCACACATAATATTAGATAATATTTACGCCCCAAATGAGGGTCCCCAATAGGTTTTTCGGGATCCGGGATTTGGCTTATTTTTCTAGGCCGGGATTCGGGAATTTGAAGGAAACGGGGGACGAGATTCGGGATTGTCATTATGACCGAGACACGGGATATGGCGATTTTAACAGGCGGGAATGGGGAAATGTCGCTTTAAAGAAACCGAGATTCGGGAGTTCCAGAGACTGAAATATGCAAAGAAATCGAACTGTCATCTTAGCTCATCTTATTAACGTCGAAAATGACAACAATGACCTAGTCGACATCCACGTTTTCCACGACCCTACCACGCTGCTCTGTGACCCCTATGGTGATCTGTGGTCCTTGTGACCTTTGTTATAATTTGTTGACTGTGATATTTCTGGTGTCAAGTTTATACAGATCCTGATTGTAGACTTGCCACATGAATTTCAGGATATTCGACAAGAGGGAGACAAGCTAAGTTATCGTTTGCGTAGTTTAACGCCCCTAGCGATGTCGGTTAACATCGACACAGTGATGTTGTCGATGTAATTACCTGCGTAGCTTTGTTTTATGAGAAGGGCACGAGCGGAAATTCGTTTCTTTGTAAGGAGAAATTTTGGGTTCAACTTCCACGGAAGGAGCAGACAGTAAAGTCCGTCAGGGAAACAGTTAGATAAGTTCCTTTACTAATCAGTTAGATTTTATGGAATTTCCAGATGATCGTTGCCGTGGCTGAAAATTGTGAATGAGCAAACTGTCGTCTGAGTCGCGACGGTAACTTGCCATATGTGTAGTGACGAACAGTGAATTTGCCGTGGCGCGTCGTGATATGTACCCTTAATTAATCGCTATCATTTCCACTACCACTAAAGGGGCCGCAAGGCCCCTTTCCCCTAGGGGGTCTGGGGGCATGCTCCCACCTCCCAGAAAAATTTGAAATCTAGAAGCTCGGAAATGCGATGTCCGTTGAATTTGTTTTTTTTTTTTCATTAGCATCATTTTTATTTTCAGTAATGAAATCCAAACAGACGGCGGTAGGTAACTGGCTTTTATTGAATTCGAAACCCCGGCCGAGAGACACGTTTTTCAGGGATCGAAGTTATCCGGAAGGTAGGCATTATCGAACAAAAGAGGCAAAACAGAAAAAGAAGAAAAAAAAAAGAAACGAGCTATAAAAGACCATAAAGATGACTGACTGACTGACTGACTGACTGACTGACTGACGCAACTCGTTTTAAAACTAATCATGAAAAACAAATGACATGAAATGAACTAGATCGCCGTTTTAGTGCAGAGAGATACACGTAATTGAACCTAGTAGTCAGTGCTTGGGTCTGCTGTGAGGGAATTTGAAACGGAAGTTCAAGGATCGTTTTTGTTGAGGTAAGGACTTAAGAAAATATGACCGGGATCAGGATTAGCCGGTAGATAACGTCGGGATTACGGGATTGAGGGAAAATTCCGGTCGGGATGGCGGGATTTAAGAACCCTATTGGGGACCCTCCCCAAACGACCTGAACCAACAAGTCAAATTCTTTAAACTGGTGCAACATCACCTACAAGACTTCTCAGAAGAGTTGGTTATTATCGGAGGAGATTTCAACTGCTCCTTGTCGGACAAAGATAAAAAAGATGGCAACCCAATCACTAAGAAATCATCTGTAATTAAGGAAATCGAACACCAGGCGTCAACTAAATCCTCAACTCTAATCCTTTACCTGGAGGAACAAGTCCCACAAAGTACAATGCAGATTAGATTTCTTTCTAATCTCAGAAAAGCTCGCCGACCTCGTCGCGTCTTGTAAAATCGTTCATGGACCTGAAAACCGATCACTCCGCGATTTCGTTGCACCTTCAAGCCAAAATTAAACAACAAAATAGAGGCCCAGGTTTCTGGAAGTTTAACCGGCAATTCACTACTAAGAGATGAAGCCTATGTCAATGAATTATGTAAGAACGTAAATTTGTATAAAGCAAAATATGGAAGCATTGACGATAAAGGCTTGAAATGGGACCTTATAAAAGTGGAAATAAGAGGTTTCACAGTTAAGCACGCCAAATCGAAAGCTAAGAGACGCAAAAACGATGAACAGATACCTCAAAACAAAATAAATGAACTTCAACTAAAATTGGAAAGTAACCCAAATAACAGCCAGTACCTAAACGATCTATACGCGGCAAAATTACGCTTGCAAAAAATCACGCACTTTAAGACAAAAGGTGCAATGCTCAGAAGCAACGTAAGATTGTACGATCACAGGGCAACCACACAGATTGTGTGGGCTCCCTGTGGTACGATGAAGGAGAACGCAACACTAGATACTTTTTCAATCTTGAAAACCAATGTCAAACCAAAAAGAATATTGACAAACTGAAAATAAACGATAACACTTTTATCTACGATCAATTTGCAATTCTTGTTAAACAAAAACAGTTCTACGAATCAATTTACCAATCCAGCGAAAACGACAATAACAACTCCCAAGAGTCCGATTTTTTCAAAGTCGAAAACATATCCCCATTATCTCTCGACGACCAAAAACTATGTGATGGTCCCATCACAGAAGCTGAATGTATAAACGCAATCAACGGATTTAAAAAAGATAAAGCACCAGGTACCGACGGTTTTCCTGCTGAATTCTACAAATTTTTCTGGCCCGAGCTTCGAGCCGAAATGTTATCAAGCTTTCATTTTGCCTTTCAAACCGAATAACTCTCGATCAGTCAACGTCGAGGTGTTATTTCTCTCATTCCCAAAAAAGACAAAGACAAATCATAATTAGAAAATTTGCGACCGATTTCTTTATTGAATGTAGACTATAAGATACTTACCAAAATCATTGCAAAAAGAATTGAAAAAGTCTTGCCCAAAATTATCAATCCTAACCAAACAGGTTATCTAAAAGGTCGCTTTATAGGTGAGAACATAAGACTGATTCAAGATGCCATGTTTCTCACAAAAAACGCGAACACGCCCGGAATCGCATTTTTTTTAGATCAGTTTCGCAAAGCCTTTGGCACAATTGAATGGAACTTCTTATTAGCCGCACTGAGACTTCTTAATTTTGCATCCGATATTCAAAGATGGACAGAGGTATTTTATTACAATGTCCCTAGCTGTGTCCTGAAGTCACACTTCACCCTTTTTCCAACTTCATCGAGGCGTTAGGCAAGGATGCCCTCTGTCTGGTCTTCTTTTCGTGATAGGCATTGAACTTCTCGCAAGGGCTTTGCAAAATGATAACTCTATCAAAGGCGTTAATATTGGCAAAAAATTAATAAAACTCTCGCAATTCGCAGACGACACTAGAGTGTTTGTAAGTAACCAAGCTTCCGTGTCAAATCTGCTAAAACTGCTATGTAAATTTAAACATGCATCCGGTCTGGAAATCAATACAACCAAAACAGAAGCAATGTCGCTGGGTGCCTGGAGAAATAGAACAGATACATCATATAACTTCAAATGGCCGCAAGAACCTATCCGTGCCCTTGGCGTTTTCTTTTCTTACAATTCTGATGATGCAAATAACCTGAATTTTGGAGAAAAAATCCGCAAATTAGAAAAAAACGCCTAATAGTTGGAAAAGAAGGAAACTTACCCTACGCGGCAGGATAAAAATTGTGAAGACGCTAGGTTTATCAAAATTGATATACAACACTTCCGTGCTAGTAATTCCAGAGCATTACGTGAAAGAAATTAACAATCTTACATTTAATTTTATATGGGAAGGAAAACCAGCAAAAATAAAGAAAAAGACCATTGTTAGTGACATCATCAAACGTGGTGGTCTTAAGATGTTAGATTTTGAAATTATGGACAAAGCACTCAAAATTGTCTGGATTAAGTGATTAACTGATCACGACGATGCAGCTTGGAAAATTATCCCAGAATTCGTTACTGAATACGGCGGCCTTTCTTTCCTAATAGAATGTCAGTATGACGTTAAATATCTCTCTCTTGACAATCTATCACCCTTTTACCACACCTTACTTAAGTACTGGCAAGAATATAACCATGATAAATTTTCAGAAAACTCTGATATCCAAAACAAAATAATCTGGAATAATAGTCGTATCCTAATTGGAGGAAAGCCAATATTCTACAAGCCTTTATTCCAAGCCCTAATCATTTCGATTAAACACCGTCCTCCTTAATGAGAAAAACGCGTTTCTTTCTTTTGACGAACTCAAACAAAAGGTGAACATTAATATTCCTTTCACACTTTACTATCGCCTCATCACTTCCATTCCAACAGCATGGAAAAGCTATTAAGAAATCAAAACAACTGTTCTCAAAAGGTAATTTCAACCCTTGTTCCACTGCACGACCCCCCTTCCCCCCCCCCCCCACACCCATCAACACGAACCGCCTATTCTTTTCTTCTAAACAAAGCAACAAGTCCGCCTACATCAGAGAAAAGAATCTTAAAGGACCCTAGTCAGTCTCCGCCATTTTCGATGACATCGAAATTATTGATATAGCATGATGAAGCGAATTCTTATTATTTAACTGCAAGCTGTGATCCTGAAGGTATCATTAATTATCTTGAGTAGTTTCAAAGTGATTTTTCTTCGTTTCGACAGGCTCCGAATAAAATATAATAGCCAACTTCTCTCATGTAAACAAAAACAAAGGTGTGGCTGACTATGGCCCTTTAAATTATGGTTTCACTAAAGAAAACATTCACCGACAAAGTGTATACATTCCCATTCTTGATAACTAAAGATTCTAAACTAATTGCCTTTCAGTACAACATCACTCACCACATTTTACCAACTAATTCAAGCCTTTTTCGAGCTGGAATTACTGAAAGCGACACTTGCACATTATGCAAAACTGAAAAACAAACAATCAACCACTTGTTTTTCCACTGTACTGAATCTAGCGCTTTTAATTTTTTGGAAATAATTCACCAGCTAGTGGCTCCTTAAATTTAAATACGTTATCACTTTGACGGAATGCGTCGTTCTCTATGGATATCATAACAACATCAAAAATAAGCAGGCACTAAGTGTCGCTCTCCTCCTCGCTAAATATCACATTTTCCCTTCAAGTGCATGCGACGGCAAGCTATCTTTTGAAAGCTTTCTTCTCCGTCTCCAAAACCACCAAGAGATTTTAAAACAAAGTTATACAGCCGTGTAAAGCTGTGAGCATTGTACAAGTAATGCAGTCATTGTAAAGTTGTCAGCATTGTAAAAGTAATGTAAAGTCAGTGGTATGTATTGTAAAAAGTAATTTAGTTTTTGCAACTATAAACTAAAAGAGAGATTTGTAAGCGATTTTAAGTGTTCATAAATGCAGTTGCAAAAAAACAAACAAAAATCACAAACTAAGGATTGAGACCGGTAGATATGATCAAATTCCAAGGGTTAATAGACTTTGCTCTATTTGTGCATCTAATCAAATAGAAGACGAATCTCACTTTCTTACATATATTGCATTCAATATTCTATTCTAAGAAATGAATTTTATGAAAAAATAGAACATATCATTCCGGATTTTAAACAATTATTTCCGTTACAAGCGATTAGCGAACTTGACTTTTTCAAATCATTATATTAATATTCAATTAACAAAATATATTTCATCTTGCTTTGATCTACGTAATATTCTACATTCAAATCAAACCAATGGAACTTAATTGCTATATCATAACATTACTATATGATCACGATAATTGTTACTGTTTTAGTCTTAGTTTATAAAAGCTTTTGCAACACTAAATGTATTTTATGGTCACGCAAATAAAGCTAGTTGTTGTTGTATAGAAAAAGTCCAGCTGACTATCAAGGGGCGGACTGATTCAAGCTCACCCCAAGGTATAAAGGGATTCTTCTCGACTAACTGTCTGGCATTCAGACAACATGGCCAACCCATTTCCATTTTGCTTTCTGTAAAGAGGTTGTGGACTCAGGATGCAGGGAACCGTAAAGCCATTTTTAGTTCATCTGTATCTAGAAACAGAGTAGTGTATGCTCCAGAAACAGCTCCAGTGTAATTGTAAAGCCCTCGCCAAACGGAGTCGCAAATAGACGCAAGTTGAGAACTTGGGTCTACTTGCGACTCCGTTTGGCCAGGGCTTGCGTGCACTTGCGTTGACTTGCGATGACTTACGTTCACTTTGGTCGAGATCAAATTTGTTCGCAAGTCAAAGCAAGTTTTTCACCGTTTTGCCATCTAACCCAAGTCAACGCAAGTTTAGTAACGTGCATTAACCTATTATTAGCCAATGAAACTATAGAGGATAGTCTGCCTTAAAATGTCTTTTTTTGCGACTTGCGTGTACTTGTGAGGAAACTTGCGAGTCCGTTTGGCCACCCAACGCAAGTCTCTACGCAAGTTCAACTTGAGCCGTTTGGCGTGTCTTTTGAATTAATGAAAATGTACCCTAAAAGTTTGCTACAGAGGGTTAATGAACACAGAGGGTTAATGCACACAGAGGGTTAATACACACAGAGGGTTAATACACACAGAGGGTTAATACACACAGAGGGTTAATACACACAGAGGGTTAATACACACAGAGGGTTAATACACACAGAGGGTTAATACACACAGAGGGTTAATACACACAGAGGGTTAATACACACAGAGGGTTAATACACACAGAGGGTTAATACACACAGAGGGTTAATACACACAGAGGGTTAATACACACAGAGGGTTAATACACACAGAGGGTTAATACACACAGAGGGTTAATACACACAGAGGGTTAATACACACAGAGGGTTAATACACACAGAGGGAGAGGAGGAAGCCAAAAAGAAGACTGACTGGTTTAAATTTGAGTTGTTTTTGAGTGAATGAGTTGTGTTTAGTTGAGATAGAAAAGTTCAAAAAAGTACGAGACTCAAAACAAACACAGAGACTTTATATCAATGGGATCCACTGACAGAAAATTGAAAAATTTGTAAATATTTTAAACATCTTGCAGCTGAGTTATAATTAGACCGCTTTGATAACAAAATGCGACCCTTCTTCTGTATAAATTTGCTTTCCGCGGATTTTTTCCAGCCATTTTCCCTTGCTCGAATTTGTTGGTTTTTCAGTTTCCCACCCCTTCACTTTTCTATAATGAATCGTCCCGGCCTTCTTGAATATTCAACAGTCTAATATTATATTAATTTTAATCTTATTCCTTTATATGATTCAACTCGATAATGATGACTTCTGTCCAAACCTACAGAAAATCGATAACAACAAGATTTATTTCAGTAGCGGCCATTTCTATGTACAGTTTTACGTGTAACCAGTTGCGTTTAGGACATTTTCCAAATGTATAACTCAGCTCAAATTTAACTCGATTCGGTAAAGTCCTCAATAAGAGACTGACACAAAACTAAACCAATCCATAATTTATTCTAGATCTCTCTTTCTTGATCGCGCGAAAAGAAAGAATCGAACTGGAAAGATACGTGACTGAGAGTCATAAATACAGGTATGTTCCGCGGCCCTGAGGGAGGGGGGGGGGGGTGGTACTTCTGTAAATTTCAGATAGGTGTACAATTGTGTGCTGCGAGGATCTTAAACCCTGACCCTGTTTGAGGTTGAAGCAAATAAAAATCCACAGCCTATTTAAGACATTCTATTCAAGGGAAGAACAAAAACTAAGAATACAATGAATGTTTCAACTTCATTTGGCTTCTGTAATGCGTCAATCAATTCCAGCAGTGCCCATCCCCCCCCCCCCCGGGCTAACCCCCGGGCATTAGCATTTTTTTTAAAAATGGGCAAATTCCCCGGGGTGAAGACACATAAGCTGTCTAAATGCCCCGGGGTGGGGACGAAGAAAGAGGGCAAACGCCCCGCCCCCGGGATCGTCGCCTTCCAAGACTTCCAAGACTTCTGCAGTTTTTTATTAACCAGTGAATAAAACGGTCAGCGGTTCAGTATTTTAATGCAATGGTATTAAAGACTTCAAGAACAACAGTACGTGCTATTTTATTCTGATTATATTTATTTCTTTATATTTTGTTTTAACAAAATTTTTATAACTTTTTTTTATATTTTTGCTTTTCACCTTGTTGCTGTAAAGAATCAAGACATTTTAAATGATGATGCATCGCATTTTAAGTTCGCAAGATCTGTGTTGAAGATCGCATCATTTGAATTTGCAAACCTTCAGTATTTTAATTCTACTTTCATGAATTGAAAAATTGTTAGGCTAGTTTTAAATGCGAAATAGTCGTTCACGCAGTGTTCACGTCAGGGATTGTTTTGTGATAAACACAATATAGTTCACCTTGTCGCTTATATTTATTTACTTACACGTAATGAAGAAATATCTAAAACTGAGAAAACTTACCTTTAAAAACATCGACAGGTTTTTCTAGTCCCTGACGGACAAGCCAGTCTTTGACAAAGGCCTCGCGTCCTTCCTGATAAACTCATCCCGATCTTTCGAAACACGTATGTGTCAAATGCCCGGGGGTCGCCCCGGGGTATGCTAATGCCCAGCCCCCGGACCGCGATAAAATTTGCTAATGCCCCACCCCCGGGACTGACAACGTAGCAAATGCCCCACGGTTGCCCGGGGGGGGGATGGGCACCGCTGGAATTGATTGATGCATAACCCTTGGAAGGTTACGAATAGTTCGGTTTTAACAGATCATATGTTTTCCATTTAGCTGCTCATTTACGCACCGCAATTTTAGCTGATACAATTTATGTAGCCTAATCATAGACATTCTTATTCTTCGGCCATTTCAACTTGAGTAAAAATAGCAAACAAACTGCGGTTATAAACATAACGAGACAACGCATGTTGTAAAAACTTTCATTTATGAACTTGACGTTTCGTATGCTCCAACATACATCTTCAGAAGTAACCGTTACTTCTGAAGATGTATGTTGGAGCATACGAAACGTCAAGTTCATAAATGAAAGTTTTTACAACATGCGTTGTCTCGTTATGTTTATAACCGCAGTTTGTTTGCTATTTTTACTTATGTAGCCTATCTAAGGATCGCACTGGTAACACAATGCAAACAGGGGCAAAAATGACACTCTATTTAAGGATCAAAATCCTCAAAAACCCAAGCCTATCCCGCGGCACATACCCATATAGCCCATATAAAACTCAACCCTATCCCGCGGTACATACCCATATAGCCCATATAAAACCCAAGCCTATCCCGCGGCACATACCCATATAGCCCATATAAAACCCAACCCTATCCCGCGGCACATACCCATATAGCCCATATAAAACCCAACCCTATCCCGCGGCACATACCCATATAGCCCATATAAAACCCAAGCCTATCCTGCGGTACATACCCATATAGCCCATATAAAACCCAACCCTATCCTGCGGTACATACCCATATAGCCCATATAAAATCCAAGCCTATCCTGCGGTACATACCCATATAGCCCATATAAAACCCAAGCCTATCCCGCGTCAGATACCCATATAACCCATATAAAACCCAACCCTATCCTGCGGTACATACCCATATGGCCCATATAAAACCCAACCCTATCCTGCGGTACATACCCATATAGCCCATATAAAACCCAAGCCTATCCCGCGTCACATACCCATATAGCCCATATAAAACCCAACCTATCCTGCGGTACATACCCATATAGCCCATATAAAACCCAAGCCTATCCCGCGTCACATACCCATATAGCCCATATAAAACCCAAGCCTATCCTGCAGTACATACCATATAGCCCATATAAAACCCAAGCCTATCCCGCGGCACATACCCATATAGCCCATATAAAACCCAACCCTATCCTGCGGCACATACCCATATAGCCCATATAAAACCCAAGCCTATCCCGCGGCACATACCCATATAGCCCATATAAAACCCAAGCCTATCCGCGGCACATACCCATATAGCCCATATAAAACCCAAGCCTATCCCGCGGCACATACCCATATAGCCCATATAAAACCCAAGCCTATCCCGCGGCACATACCCATATAGCCCATATAAAACCCAAGCCTATCCCGCGGCACATACCCATATAGCCCATATAAAACCCAACCCTATCCCGCGGTACATACCCATATAGCCCATATAAAACCCAAGCCTATCCCGCGGTACATACCCATATAGCCCATATAAAACCCAACCCTATCCCGCGGCACATACCATATAGCCCATATAAAACCCAACCCTATCCCGCGGCACATACCCATATAGCCCATATAAAACCCAAGCCTATCCCGCGGCACATACCCATATAGCCCATATAAAACCCAACCCTATCCCGCGGTACATACCCATATAGCCCATATAAAACCCAACCCTATCCCGCGGTACATACCCATATAGCCCATATAAAACCCAACCCTATCCCGCGGCACATACCCATATAGCCCATATAAAACCCAACCCTATCCCGCGGTACATACCCATATAGCCATATAAAACCCACCTATCCCGCGGTACATACCCATATAGCCCATATAAAACCCAACCCTATCCCGCGGTACATACCCATATAGCCATATAAAACCCAACCCTATCCCGCGGTACATACCCATATAGCCCATATAAAACCCAACCCTATCCCGCGGTACATACCCATATAGCCCATATAAAACCCAACCCTATCCCGCGGCACATACCCATATAGCCCATATAAAACCCAAGCCTATCCCGCGGCACATACCCATATAGCCCATATAAAACCCAACCCTATCCCGCAGCACATACCCATATAGCCCATATAAAACCCAACCCTATCTCGCGGTACATACCCATATAGCCATATAAAACCCAACCCTATCCGCGGTACATACCCATATAGCCCATATAAAACCCTATCCCGCGGCACATACCCATATAGCCCATATAAAACCCAAGCCTATCCCGCGGCACATACCCATATAGCCCATATAAAACCCAAGCCTATCCCGCGGCACATACCCATATAGCCCATATAAAACCAAGCCTATCCCGCGGTACATACCCATATAGCCCATATAAAGGAGTAACCTGCCCCGTTCCAGAAGAAGTAAAATGCTACTGATTCGTCACGACATGTTGGTAGGTCGTGCACCCCCACCCCCCCCCCCCCCCGTGACAGGCGCTTTTCGGGTTCTCCTTAGAAAGATTACGCAAAGAGTAGTGTCTTTTCAGTCGCTGGAAGCCTAAAGTCCTGTTCAAATGGGAAATGTTTGCCGATCAACACCGGAGGGATTCCCATATAAAAAGGAAGTGGGGTGCTCATCATAACCCGTAGGAGACTGGTAACAAGATCTTGTCCTGTGGACGTGGCTTGAAATTGCTTTCTTTCCTAAGAGATATCAATTCTAAAACAACACATTATCTCCTGTCATCAGCAGCCATAATAGCGGACGGAGACCATAAGAGCGCGCTTTTTCTAGTATTGCGACTGTCCCTATAATATGCGACAATTTTGCCATTTTTAGAATCTCGTGTCTTACACGTGGGTACATGCTGCGAAGATTTTTGTGGATGCAGCTGGATGGGGGGGGGGGAGGGGGTGAAATGCTGTAAGAAATTGCCAAAATGTTTTATGGTTTTGCCGCACAACTCAATAAGTTCACGTCTGTTATATTGCATTCGTCGTAAGCTGCTCCAATTTGAGTGAAGTGAGACAATATGGAATTTAGGTATGTCCTGTTAACCAAGTTAATGTCCTCCTTCTTCTTTTACGAGAGCTACACTTTACTCCACTCTCGATTCTGTCGCGACCGAAAATTACAAAAGTGTGAAATGACCCCATCACTTGGCGGAGGAGTGGATATAGAAGGTCCCTGAGTTAATAAACTACTTCAGTTTTCTATTTTAATTATTTTTGCAGTGTAAGATTTCATTATGTATAAATAAATAATAAATAAATATAAACACACATGATGTTAGTAGCCTTTTGGTGTTAATCGGTGAACATTGTTACAGCATCTCAGCTCAAACAAATAAGCTACTTGTACGCGTTAGAGTTCCTTTCAAAACCTTTTCGCAACTCTCGCCATTTGATCACGCAACATGACAAAGTCATAAACAACTCAAACCTGCTTACTGTAAAACAGCAAATGAAGAAGCCTGAGCCGTGTATTTCACTGTGATAAAACACGACGGGCATTTAATGAGAACACGAGGGAAATGTAGAAAATACGAGCCGCAGGCGAGTGTCTTCTACATTTCTCGAGTGTTTTCAAATGTCCGGAGTGTTCTATCCCAGTGCAATACACAGGCTCAGGCTTCTTCATTTGCTTTATGATATAGATTTTATACGTGCAAAACAATAAAGCACGCTTTTTCTATGTTTTATACTCTGATAAAACATGGGTTTTTGACCAATCAGAGCGGGCAAAGGGTCTTATCTATATTATTTAAGAAATAGAAAACACGTACCGTGTTTCTATCGAGTGAAAGAAAGTTTGGGAGAACGAGAAATTGCGGCTCGTGTTCCCACACCTTTTTCGACTTCTCCGAAGTTTTCACGAGTGTTTCCATAAGTCCATAGAAACACGGAGAACATGATTTCTATTTCTTTTAGAAAACACTGCGTCGAAAAAAGGAAAATAACTTTGATGATCAAAATGTAAATTCTCTTTGCTCGCGCCATCATTATGTCAACAGCTCGTGTTAGTTGTGTTTTATCGAGTATATTTTGTATAATTTCAAAGCTGAACAAAGAGTTTCCAGCAATCTGATTGGTTGAGCGATCCCTTATATGACGTTTTATATAATAACCCATGCAAGTTATTACCGTTTTAAAAAGCCTCATAGCTTTACAACCAGTATATTTTTTTCACCCCTCAAACAAATCATGCAAAAATAAAGGAAATAAACTTAATGTTTTATTACTTCTTACTTATACACAAAGGCGACAAAATAAAACGGAAGGAAGGTAAGAATATCTGATTACTTAGAAGGGGAACTTAAAATGATTGATATAGCTTCCTTTAATAGATCTCTCAAAGCCAGGTGAATGAAAAGAGTATCTATATAAGTAGAACTGTGGAAGTTGGAAAAAGTTTCTTTGATTCGAACTTGAAAAATATTCATATCTTAACATAAAAGACAGTCGCGTCATCATCACAGTATCAGATCCTTTTTTCCAAGAAATTCTTGAAATCTGCTCAGAAGCCACTCCAATTATGATTAAAATGTTATATCTGATATCACTTCAGTCATTGCCCTTATGGTATAATTCACTTACCGTAGAATTCCGAAAGTAACATACCCCCGAAAGTAACGTTAATTTTTTGCCCTCCTATTAAATCCCGAAAGTAACGGTCCCCCGAAAGTAACGGGCCCCGCCCCGAAATTAACGGCATTTTAAAAAATTGCCCCAGAACTGTAACAAAACACTGTTGTGACTGTTGTATTTAGACTCTATATTAATGTTCATTTCAAGCATTACTTTCTGTCGGCTTACAAAGCACAAAGTACCGTGAAAGTATGTAACGTAACATATTCAACTGGAGTGAGAGAAATACAAAGAATATCTCTTCTTTGGGAAGTAACTCAAACAAGAAAAACACCAAAGTTTGTCATGAAACCGTGATTATCTTTCAATGTATACAGATTAGAAAACTAGAACTTGTAAAAATTCTCAGCCTGTTTGTCTTGGAGCACATGCACATGCTTTATGAACGCTGCAATACTTTATTGAAATTAATTTGACAGTGAAGAGTCAAAATGTACTGTACAGTTTTAGTAATCGTGTATGTATAGCGTACCGCTTAAGCTAGTCTGTTTTGTTTGTTCATCTGGTTAGGTTCGTTACATTGTAGGGATATGCCAAAATCAGCTAAATGGAATGACTTTTAAATTTCATAATACGTGCCTTCTTTATCCGCGACCATTTCGAGTTACAAACGTTTCTTACCTGTCCGAAAATAACGGCTACCCGAAAGTAACGGCTACCTGTAAGTAGCGGCCCCTTTTGCCGGCAAACTTCGAAAGTAACGGGGGCCGTTACTTCCGGAATTCTACGGTATAAGAGTTGAGAATAGACCAGTGTTTTTTTAAAGACTAGTTTCTCAAAGAAATAACAAAACTAGAACATTTAATGGATGACTATGGGAAGCTTCTTTTACTCACTGCCTTCCATAATACACGACCTGACGGTCCGAACTTTAAATTTAACCTTTCTTGGAATCATTTCTTCACTTGAAACTTCTATGATAACGGCATCTCAGAATAAACATGAAAGCTCTTTAACAAAATTTATAAAATTTCAATGTACAAAGAGCACAAAACTCATATCCTTCAATGAATTTGAAATTGTTACATAGCAGAAT
>JAHPZR010006828.1:30000-32500 GCA_019787425.1 Platygyra sinensis | reverse complement strand
TTGTTATAAGTGTTTTAGTTGCGTATCCCCGTCCTGTAGCGTGCGTGACGTCTTAGCGTTTGGAGGGCTGTTCTGTACCTGAGGACGCCTTCCTGCACAGCAGTATTCTGTATAAGTGGTTGCGTGCGCCAGTGCATGTGCTTACGTTGTGTAACGTTGTGCCCCGGGGGGGGGGTACTCCCTTATAAGGGCTTAATGGGGACGTGCTGCCAGCCAGGGCATGTTATTCGGGATTTTTGTCTTAAACAGGGTATCGAATTTATCATTTTTTGTCTTAATCAGGGTGTCGATTTATCAATTTTTGTCTTAAATGGGATATCTTTTCTTGGATGATAAACAGCAAAATTTTCACAAGCTCTTGTAAATTAATAGTGGAACAGAGAATTAACTATGAAGTGTAAATTTAAGTGCTACTTAAACCCATGAATAACCCACTGGGCGTTAGCCCTAGTAAAGGGAAACATGGAACCACACGAGGCAAAGAAAAAATCTTTTGACCTTGGTGGGAATCGAACCCACGACCTCCGGAATAGATCTTAATTCTCTGTTCCACTGTTTGTGTTCCCAGTGCTACGCGGCACAACATTCATCTTGTAAATTAATATTGACTTCCATCCAGACTGACTTTGGCATTGATACCAGGCACATTAAATTTCCATTGATTACACAACAAGAAAGCCACGCAATTTGCAACCGCAACTTTTAATCTACGTCTTAAACAGGGTATCAAAAATCGGAATTCTGTCTGAAACAGGGTAGGAAAATCAGCGATATTTGTCTTAAACAGGGTCAGGGTATGAGGGGCCGGGCCGCACCTCCCCACCCAGAGATATATCGAGTACCCCCCCCCCCCCCCGGGCGTTGTGCTCGGCTTTGTGTCTTTGAAGCGTAGTGCGTTTTGAGGTGTAGAGTTATTCTGGGTAGTTTTCCATGCGTTTTCCTCGTCCCTTCCCACCCTCCCTGTCTTAGGGATTCCTTCCCTGGGATTCTATTTTATTTTCTTTATTGGTATAGTTGTTATTATCTTGATTGTTATTATTATTTTCAGTATTGTTATTGTCTTTCGTCGTTGGTTTGTTCATTTCCACAGGGCCTTTGAGCTTCTGTGTGACGGGTTCTATAGGGGGCTTGCGCCGGGGGCTCGTGGCTGGGTTGCAGGTTGTACTGGTCACTCGGGGCTCTTCCGCCTTGGGGTGCGATTGCGGTTGCAGCCCCCTGGGCCCCAACCTCCATTTGCGACTTGGGCGTTAATAGATTTTACTCTGTCTAATGCCAGACGATTTTACTCGTCCAAGGGAGACTCTTTGGACTTAAAGGGTTAAAAAACTATCTCCCTTAACTCTACACCCAAAGAGTGACTTTAAGATTGTACTTTATGTAACACCAGACGATTTTACTCGTCAAAGGGAGACCCCTTCGGGCTTGGGTTAAAGCAAGGCATGTTAATAAGGTGGGCATTTCGAATCACGCAACCAATAAACTCTCCTCGCTTTACGAAAAGCGTGGAGAGTAAAGGGGACGTTAGGTCAGACTTGGGAGGCGCGGTGGCCTCATGGTTAGCGCGCTCGACTTCGGAGCGAGCGCTCCAGGTTCGAGCCCTGGCCGGGGACATTGTGTTGTGTTCTTGGGGAAGACACCTTACTCTCACGGTGCCTCTCTCCACCCTGGTGTATAAATAAGTACCGGCGAATTTAATGCTGGGGGGTAACCCTGCGATGGACTAGCATCCCATCCAGGGGGGAGTAGAAATACTCCCAGTCGCTTCATGCTACAGAAACCGGGATAAGCTCCGGCCTGATGGGCCACTTTGCCCGAATGTAGACTTTACCTTACCTTGCCTAGGTCAGCATGCAATTGCATGCAACTGCAGCAGCGCGATTAGTATACAGTAGTTGCGATTTGACTGGAAGCGGGCAGCGTAAATCTTTTAAGATTGATCAAACTTCGTGGTATTACTAATGATGATAAGGGCGTCTATGTTCTGTACGGCTTGAAAATTAAGAGTAGTGATAGAAAAAGGTCCAAAACAAATGTTGACTTCCTAACATTGCTACACATTAATATGGTATGCTATACGTTCCGATTGAGCTCATTGTTACTGCATTTACTCGTAGTACAATTGATGCGCCAGTTATGAGTCAAATTCGACTCATAAGTAGTCATTTTCTACTCTCAATGTACGTGTAATCTCACTGAAGCGTTACAGTCACGACACTAGAACCATGAACACCTGACTTTTTGAACGTTTTGGTAGCGACTAAAGCATGATGACTCTAATATTAACAAGCCTGTTTACCGTTTTTACACTGTGAAAACGCGAATCTTGTAAATTATAACAAGAGCCTTCATTATATAGACCCAGCGACCGAACAAAAAGGAAAAAAAAATGTCTTGCGTGAAAGGTTAGTCAGTGTCGTTACTGTGATGTATTACATCCTTGACAATATATTCGAAGATGAGAAAAAGAAATAATTGACGTTAATTCAAACTTTACTCAAGA
>JAHPZR010006828.1:20000-25000 GCA_019787425.1 Platygyra sinensis | reverse complement strand
AAGAGCCCCGAGTGACCAGTACAACCTGCAACCCAGCCACGAGCCCCCGGCGCAAGCCCCCTATAGAACCCGTCACACAGAAGCTCAAAGGCCCTGTGGAAATGAACAAACCAACGACGAAAGACAATAACAATACTGAAAATAATAATAACAATCAAGATAACAACAACTATACCAATAAAGAAAATAAAATAGAATCCCAGGGAAGGAATCCCTAAGACAGGGAGGGTGGGAAGGGACGAGGAAAACGCATGGAAAACTACCCAGAATAACTCTACACCTCAAAACGCGCTACGCTTCAAAGACACAAAGCCGAGCACAACGCCCGGGGGGGGGGGGGGTACTCGATATATCTCTGGGTGGGGAGGTGCGGCCCGGCCCCTCATACCCTGACCCTGTTTAAGACAAATATTGCTGATTTTCCTACCCTGTTTAAGACAGAATTCCGATTTTTGATACCCTGTTTAAGACGTAGATTAAAAGTTGCGGTTGCAAATTGCGTGGCTTTCTTGTTGTGTAATCAATGGAAATTTAATGTGCCTGGTATCAATGCCAAAGTCAGTCTGGATGGAAGTCAGTATTAATTTACAAGATGAATGTTGTGCCGCGTAGCACTGGGAACACAAATAGTGGAACAGAGAATTAAGATCTATTCCGGAAGTCGTGGGTTCGATTCCCACCAAGGTCAAAAGATTTTTTCTTTGCCTCGTGTGGTTCCATGTTTCCCTTTACTAGGGCTAACGCCCAGTGGGTTATTCATGGGTTTAAGTAGCACTTAAATTTACACTTCATAGTTAATTCTCTGTTCCACTATTAATTTACAAGAGCTTGTGAAAATTTTGCTGTTTATCATCCAAGAAAAGATATCCCATTTAAGACAAAAATTGATAAATCGACACCCTGATTAAGACAAAAAATGATAAATTCGATACCCTGTTTAAGACAAAAATCCCGAATAACATGCCCTGGCTGGCAGCACGTCCCCATTAAGCCCTTATAAGGGAGTACCCCCCCCCCCCCGGGCCACACCGTTGCACAACGTAAGCACATGCACTGGCGCACGCAACCACTTATACAGAATACTGCTGTGCAGGAAGGCGTCCTCAGGTACAGAACAGCCCTCCAAACGCTAGGACGTCACGCACGCTACAGGACGGGGATACGCAACTAAAACACCTATAACAACAGATAACTCCAGATCGTTAACTATGTTAAATGTCATTTAACTATATTAAGTCACTCTTAGGGTGTAAAGGGTTAATAGCGCTGTAGAACAAAGGACAGTTTCATTATGAAATTTTTTATGGCCTGATTACATGAGCCGGGCTGCTTCGGCGTGCCGAGATGACTTTCAGGCCGGTATTACATAAGGCGAGCCAGCCCGGTTGATCGGTTGATGGCTGATGCGATAAACCGTGGGAAACCGGAGGGAGCCTTATTTTGTACTCTCACTGGCTTAATAAGCCGGGCTGGCCCGGCAAACGAGATTACATGGAATAATCTCAGCCCGGTTAGCCGGGATCCCGGCACCGCGATACCGAGATCTCCGCTAACAACAACAACAACAAGGGCTGGGCCGGTTGTCATGTATATCGCGGAGTTGATTTTTGTTGCGTTTAACAAACGTGCCGAGATCCCGGCAAACTGACACCAGCCCGCCTCATTTCATCAGGCCCTAAGACAAGACTTAGGTTATGTGAATCTGTTTTTATCTTTGAGGGCTATTGCAATTTATAACTTCTTAACTTATTTTAATATCTGGCGGATTATATTTTAGTTTGTGATGATTATTCTGTACAGTTACCTTATATATTATAGTTTAGGTGTTAAATATATCTAAAAGGTCCTCTGTTCAGTGATAATAAAACTTGCATGCTATCCTAACGTTAATTAAATAAAAGATTCAAAATTGTAGGAAACTGACAAACAACGAATTTGAAAAGTTTAGCTAAGCTTTTCAAACGTGACTCGGAGCCCCTTTAAATCGTTGTTTTACGCCAAGTTGTCTGGCTGACACTTTCAAAACAGGACAATAAGCGCAGAGCTAGGCAACATGATAAGGCCTTATCGCGGTTCAACCATTCTCAGCGGCTTGCAGCCAATTATTTATGGTTTTAATATGCCGTTTGCTGCAAAATTGCTTCACTTAGGTTGACGCTGAATGGGATCTGAAGCATTCTAAGGCCCTGTTTACAGGCAAGTTGGTTCCTCTCAAGGGGGTATATAAAGATAGCCCGCCTTTACAAGCGAAATGTTTCAGGTAGGGTTACATATACTCTACTACCTGGGAGTGAACTCTAGCCGGTCAGTTTCAATAAAACGTCAACAAAACGAGGAAGCATTTTTCCAGAAACATTCATGTCGCGCGCGTGTTTCCCAATGTTTTCCAGTTTCCCAGACGGGAAACACTGTTTCCAGTGTCCGTTTTTGTTTCCAAAATGCAAATTATGCTTACGCTACACGGCAGGGAATTTTAACGAAAATGCGAGCATGCGAGCAGTTGCAAAAATTTTGCGAGCACGAGCAAGCGAGCAATCATCTAAGTTTCGCGAGCAATCGAGCAAAGGCCAAATTTTGCGAGCACATCCAAATTGGATGGGACCATTCGATAGCGCCCTCACAGAAGTGCACGTGATCGTCTCGGTATCAGCAACTCCAATGTTGGTTGATATTCTGCTATGTAACAATTTCAAATTCATTGAAGGATATGAGTTTTGCGCTCTTTGTACATTGAAATTTTATAAATTTTGTTAAAGAGCTTTCATGTTTATTCTGAGATGCCGTTATCATAGAAGTTTCGAGTCGAAGAAATGATTCCAAGAAAGGTTAAATTTAAAGTTCGGACCGTCAGGTCGTGTATTATGGAAGGCAGTGAGTAAAAGAAGCTTCCCATAGTCATCCATTAAATGTTCTAGTTTTGTTATTTCTTTGAGAAACTAGTCTTTAAAAAAACACTGGTCTTTTCTCAACTCTTATACCGTAGAATTCCGGAAGTAACGGCCCCCGTTACTTTCGAAGTTTGCCGGCAAAAGGGGCCGCTACTTACAGGTAGCCGTTACTTTCGGGTAGCCGTTATTTTCGGACAGGTAAGAAACGTTTGTAACTCGAAATGGTCGCGGATAAAAAAGGCACGTATTATGAAATTTAAAAGTCATTCCATTTAGCTGATTTTGGCATATCCCTACAATGTAACGAACCTAACCAGATGAACAAACAAAACAGACTAGCTTAAGCGGTACGCTATACATACACGATTACTAAAACTGTGCAGTACATTTTGACTCTTCACTGTCAAATTAATTTCAATAAAGTATTGCAGCGTTCATAAAGCATGTGCATGTGCTCCAAGACAAACAGGCTGAGAAATTTTACAAGTTCTAGTTTTCTAATCTGTATTCATTGAAAGATGATCACGGTTTCATGACAAACTTTGGTGTTTTTCTTGTTTGAGTTACTTCCCAAAGAAGAGATATTCTTTGTATTTCTCTCACTCCAGTTGAATATGTTACGTTACATACTTTCACGGTACTTTGTGCTTTGTAAGCCGACAGAAAGTAATGCTTGAAATGAACATTAATATAGAGTCTGAATACAACAGTCACAACAATGTTTTGTTACAGTTCTGGGGCAATTTTTTAAAATGTCGTTAATTTCGGGGTGGGGACCTATTACTTTCAGGGGGACCGTTACTTTCGGGATTTAATAGGAGGGCAAAAAATTAATGTTACTTTCGGGGGTATGTTACTTTCGGAATTCTACGGTAAGTGAATTATACCATAAGGGCAATGACTGAAGTTGATATCAGATATAACATTTTAATCATAATGGGCCCTTTGCAGCTTACGATCACATGGTACAAAAACCGCCATGCTGGAGAGCAAAGTGCCCACTGGGACCTCCAAAACAAAGCAAATTAACTAAATATTCTTTTGTTTTGGAGGTCCCAGTGGGCGGTTTGCTCTCCAGCATGGCGGTTTTTGTACCATGTGATCGTAAACTGCAAAGGGCCCATTGGAGTGGCTTCTGAGCAGATTTCAAGAATTTCTTGGAAAAAAAGGATTTGATACTGTGATGATGACGCGACTGTCTTTTATGTTAAGATATGAACATTTTTCAAGTTCCGAATCAAAGAAACTTTTTCCCACTTCCACAGTTCTACTTATATAGATACTATTTTCATTCACCTGGCTATGAGCTATGTATTAAAGGAAGGTATATCAATCATTTTCAGTTCCCCTTCTAAGTAATCAGATATTCTTGCCTTAATTCCTTCCGTTTTATTTTGTCGCCTTTGTGTATAAGTAAGAAGTAGTAAAACGTTAAGTTTATTTCCTTTATTTTTGTATGATTTGTTTGAGGGGTGAAAAAAAAGTACTGGTTGTAAAGCTATGAGGCTTTTTAAAACGGTAATAACTTGCATGGGTTATTATATAAAACGTCATATAAGGGATCGCTAAACCAATCAGATTGCTGGAAACTCTTTGTCCAACACAACACAAAACACAACTAACACAACTAACACGAGCTGTTGACATAATGATGGCGCGAGCAAAGAGAATTTACATTTTGATCATCAAAGTTATTTTCTTTTTTCGACGCAGTGTTTTCCAAAAGAAATAGAAATCGTGTTCTCCGTTTTTCTATGGACTTATGGAAACACTCGTGAAAAACTTCGGAGAAGTCGAAAAAGTTGTGGGAACACGACCCGCAATTTCTCGTTCTCCCAAACTTTCTTTCACTCGATAGAAACACGGTACGTGTTTTCTATTTCTTAAATAATATAGATAAGACCCTTTGCCCGCTCTGATTGGTCAAAACCCCAAGTTTTATCAGAGTATAAAACAGAGAAAAAGCGTGCTTTATTGTTTTGCACGTATAAAATCTATATCATAAAGCAAATGAAGAAGCGTGAGTAGTGTATTGCACTGGTATAGAACACTCCGGACATTTAAAAACACTCGAGAAATGTAGAAGACACTCGCCTGCGGCTCGTATTTTCT
>JAHPZR010006828.1:0-12500 GCA_019787425.1 Platygyra sinensis | reverse complement strand
GAAATGTTTCAGGTAGGGTTACCCTACTACCTGGGAGTGAACTCTAGCCGGTCAGTTTTAACAAAACGTCAACAAAACGAGGAAGCATGTCGCGCGCATGTTTCCCAAATGTTTCCCAGTCTCCCAGACGGGAAACATTGTTTCCAGTGTCCGTTTTTGTTTCCAAGATGCAAATTATGCTTACGCTACAACGCAGGGAATTTTAACGAAAATGCGAGCATGCAAGCAGTTGCAAAAATTTTGCGAGCACGAGCAAGCGAGCAATCATCTAAGTTTTGCAAGCAATTCGAGCAAAGGCCAAATTTTGCGAGCACTTTCAAATTGGATGGGACCATTCGATACCGCTCTTTTCACAAAAAGTGCACGGGATTCAGTCTCGCTATCGGCAACTCCAATGTTGGTTGATATTCTGCTATGCAACAATTTCAAATTCATTGAAGGATATGAGTTTTGTGCTCTTTGTACATTGAAATTTTATAAATTTTGTTAAAGAGCTTTCATGTTTATTCTGAGATGCCGTTATCATAGAAGTTTCAAGTGAAGAAATGATTCCAAGAAAGGTTAAATTTAAAGTTCGGACTGTCAGGTCGTGTATTATGGAAGGCAGTGAGTAAAAGAAGCTTCCCATTGTCATCCATTAAATGTTCTAGTTTTGTTATTTCTTTGAGAAACTAGTCTTTAAAAAAACACTGGTCTATTCTCAACTCTTATACCGTAGAATTCCGGAAGTAACGGCCCCCGTTACTTTCGAAGTTTGCCGGCAAAGGGGCCGCTACTTACAGGTAGCCGTTACTTTCGGGTAGCCGTTATTTTCGGACAGGTAAGAAACGTTTGTAACTCGAAATGGTCGCGGATAAAGAAGGCACGTATTATGAGATTTAAAAGTCATTCCATTTAGCTGATTTTGGCATATCCCTACAATGTAACGAACCTAACCAGATGAACAAACAAGACAGACTACCTTAAGCGGTACGCTATACATACACGATTACTAAAACTGTACCGTACATTTTGACTCTTCACTGTCAAATTAATTTCAATAAAGTACTGCAGCGTTCAAAAAGCATGTGCATGTGCTCCAAGACAAACAGGCTGAGAATTTTTACAAGTTCTAGTTTTCTAATCTGTATACATTGAAAGATAATTACGGTTTCATGACAAACTTTGGTGTTTTTCTTGTTTGAGTTACTTCCCAAAGAAGAGATATTCTTTGTATTTCTCTCACTCCAGTTGAATATGTTATGTTACATACTTTCACGGTACTTTGTGCTTTGTAAGCCGACAGAAAGTAATGCTTGAAATGAACATTAATATAGAGTTTAAATACAACAGTCACAACAGTGTTTTGTTACAGTTCTGGGGCAATTTTTTAAAATGCCGTTAATTTCGGTGCGGGGCCCCGTTACTTTCGGGATTTAATAGGAGGGCAAAAAATTAACGTTACTTTCGGGGGTATGTTACTTTCGGAATTCTACGGTAAGTGAATTATACCATAAGGGCAATCACTGAAGATCAACATTTTAATCATAATCGGAGTGGCTTCTGAGCAGATTTCAAGAATTTCTTGGAAAAAAGGATCTGATACTGTGATGATGACGCGACTGTCTTTTATGTTAAGATATGAATATTTTTCAAGTTCTGAATCAAAGAAACTTTTTCCAACTTCCACAGTTCTACTTATATAGATACTCTTTTCATTCACCTGGCTTTGAGAGATCTATTAAAGGAAGCTATATCAATCATTTTAAGTTCCCCTTCTAAGTAATCAGATATTCTTACCTTCCTTCCGTTTTATTTTGTCGCCTTTGTGTATAAGTAAGTAATAAAACATTAAGTTTATTTCCTTTATTTTTGCATGATTTGTTTGAGGGGTAAAAAAAAAATACTGGTTGTAAAGCTATGAGGCTTTTTAAAACGGTAATAACTTGCATGGGTTATTATATAAAACGTCATATAAGGGATCGCTCAACCAATCAGATTGCTGGAAAGTCTTTGTTCAGCTTTGAAATTATACAAAATATACTCGATAAAAACACAACTAACACGAGCTGTTGACATAATGATGGCGCCACCATAGAGAATTTACATTTTGATGATCAAAGTTATTTTCCTTTTTTGACGCAGTGTTTTCTAAAAGAAATAGAAATCATGTTCTCCGTGTTTCTATGGAAACACTCGTGAAAACTTCGGAGAAGTCGAAAAAGGTGTGGGAACACGAGCCGCAATTTCTCGTTCTCCCAAACTTTCTTTCACTCGATAGAAACACGGTACGTGTTTTCAATTTCTTAAATAATGTAGATAAGACCCTTCGCCCGCTCTGATTGGTCAAAAACCCATGTTTTATCAGAGTATAAAACATAGAAAAAGCGTGCTTTATTGTTTTGCACGTATAAAATCTATATCATAAAGTAATGAAGAAGCCTGAGCCGTGTATTGCACTGGGAAAGAACGCTCCGGACATTTGAAAACACTCGAGAAATGTAGAAGACACTCGCCTGCGGCTCGTATTTTCTACATTTCCCTCGTGTTCTCAATTAAATGCCCGTCGTGTTTTATCACAGTGAAATACACGGCTCAGGCTTCTTCATTTGCTGTTTTACAGTAAGCAGGTTTGAGTTATTTATGACTTTGTCATGTTGCGTGATCAAATGGCGAGAGTTGCGAAAAGGTTTTGAAAGAAACTCTAACGCGTACAAGAAGCTTATTTGTTTGTGCTGAGATGCCGTAACAATGTTCACCAACACCAAAAGGCTACAACCATCATGTGTGTTTCTTAAACATAGTGAAATTTTACACTGCGGAAATAATTAAACTAGACAAGTTGTTTTGTTAACTCAGGGGCGATTGTCTAGCCGCACGTTTTTCCAGTTTTTTTTTATTTTATAGACAGGGATAACTTTTGCCTCTTTCAGTTTGGATGGAAAGACACCTTTCTGCACAGACATATTAAATATGTATTTTTAATGCGTAGTTTTTGTTAGACCTTCTTAAACTTCATATCCTCCTGTTTTCGTTTTCATGTCATCTTGTTTTTCTTTTATTCTTTTAATTTAATATTGTCTTATTTAATCTAATATTGTTGTACTGTCCGGTAGCTTAGCTTAATAATTACCAGTTTAACCACGGACTGTGTGTAGCTCCACCCACCACGATCAGCCTTTGCTATTTGTAGGCGGAGACAGACTGTACTTTTATATTTTATTGCAGTGTGGAAATAATAACAAATAAAAAAGGGGCATTCCATATCCAATCCGGCTCCTCCAAGTGATGAGGTCATTTCAGACTTTTGTAATTTTCGGTCGCGATAGAAATCGAGAGTGGAGTAAAGTGTAGCTCTCGTAAAAGAAGCAGGAGAACATAACTTGGTTAATGATATAAAGCGGGACATACCTAAATTCCATCATGTCTTACTTCACTCAAATTGGAGCAGCTTACGACGAAAATATAACAGACCTGAACTTATTGAGTTGCGCGCCACAAGCATAAAACATTTTGGCAATTTCTTACCGCGCGATCAAGAAAGAGAGAATAAATTATAGATTGGTTTAGTTTTCTGTCCTGAGTCTCTTGATGAGGACTTCACCGAATTTGAGTTAAATTTGAGCTGAGTTATATAGATTTGGAAAATGTCCTAAACGCCACTGGTTACACGTAAAACCGTACATAACGGGGGGTGACAACTCTAACAAACGTTGTTTCGGGACAAAGCCAAAATTGTTCCGGGAATTTGGAGATTTCTGCGGGAATCGGGACACTTGGAAATTTTTCCGGGAAACGCGCGATAATTCCGGAAGATTGCAGAAAAAAATCGGGACATCGAGGGAAATTTTATTTGACGTTTCCCAAAAATTCGGGAGGATGATAAAATTTCCGGGACGACTTAATTTAAGACCTGGTATTGCTCAAACAGCGTTTGTTAGAGTTGTCAGCCCCCGTGTACATAGAAATGGCCGCTACTGAAATAAATCTTTTTGTTATCGATTTTCTGTAGGTTTGGACAGAAGTCATCATTATCGAGTTGAATCATATAAAGGAATAAGATTAAAATTAATATAATATTAGACTGTTGAATATTCAAGGAGGCCGGGACGATTCATTAGAAAAGTGAAGGGGTAGGAAACTGAAAAACAAACAATTTCGAGCAAGGGAAAATGGCTGGAAAAAATCCGCGGAAAGAGAAACCCACGGAAAACAAATTCATACAGAAGAAGGGTCGCATTTTGTTATCAAAGCGGTCTAATTATAACTCAGCTGCAAGATGTTTAAAATATTTACAAATTTTTTAATTTTCTCTCACTGGATACCATTGATATAAAGTCTCTATGTTTGTTTTGAGTCTCGTACTTTTTTGAACTTTTCTATCTCAACTAAACACAACTCATTCATTTTGATTATTTCTCAAATTTAAACCAGTCAGTCTTCTTTTTGGCTTCCTCCTCTCCCTCTGTGTGCATTAACCCTCTGTGTGTATTAACCCTCTGTGTGCATTAACCCTCTGTGTGCATTAACCCTCTGTGTGCATTAACCCTCTGTGTGCATTAACCCTCTGTGTGTATTAACCCTCTGTGTGTATTAACCCTCTGTGTGTATTAACCCTCTGTGTGTATTAACCCTCTGTGTGCATTAACCCTCTGTGTGTATTAACCCTCTGTGTGTATTAACCCTCTGTGTGTATTAACCCTCTGTGTGTATTAACCCTCTGTGTGTATTAACCCTCTGTGTGTATTAACCCTCTGTGTGTATTAACCCTCTGTGTGTATTAACCCTCTGTGTGTATTAACCCTCTGTGTGCATTAACCCTCTGTGTGTATTAACCCTCTGTGTGTATTAACCCTCTGTGTGTATTAACCCTCTGTGTGCATTAACCCTCTGTGTGTATTAACCCTCTGTGTGTATTAACCCTCTGTGTGTATTAACCCTCTGTGTGCATTAACCCTCTGTGTGTATTAACCCTCTGTGTGTATTAACCCTCTGTGTGTATTAACCCTCTGTGTGTATTAACCCTCTGTGTGTATTAACCCTCTGTGTGTATTAACCCTCTGTGTGTATTAACCCTCTGTGTGTATTAACCCTCTGTGTGTATTAACCCTCTGTGTGTATTAACCCTCTGTGTGTATTAACCCTCTGTGTGTATTAACCCTCTGTGTGTATTAACCCTCTGTGTGCATTAACCCTCTGTGTGTATTAACCCTCTGTGTGTATTAACCCTCTGTGTGTATTAACCCTCTGTGTGTATTAACCCTCTGTGTGTATTAACCCTCTGTGTGTATTAACCCTCTGTGTGTATTAACCCTCTGTGTGCATTAACCCTCTGTGTGCATTAACCCTCTGTGTGTATTAACCCTCTGTGTGTATTAACCCTCTGTGTGTATTAACCCTCTGTGTGTATTAACCCTCTGTGTGTATTAACCCTCTGTGTGTATTAACCCTCTGTGTGTATTAACCCTCTGTGTGTATTAACCCTCTGTGTGTATTAACCCTCTGTGTGTATTAACCCTCTGTGTGTATTAACCCTCTGTGTGTATTAACCCTCTGTGTGTATTAACCCTCTGTGTGCATTAACCCTCTGTGTGTATTAACCCTCTGTGTGTATTAACCCTCTGTGTGCATTAACCCTCTGTGTGCATTAACCCTCTGTGTGTATTAACCCTCTGTGTGTATTAACCCTCTGTGTGTATTAACCCTCTGTGTGTATTAACCCTCTGTGTGTATTAACCCTCTGTGTGTATTAACCCTCTGTGTGCATTAACCCTCTGTGTGTATTAACCCTCTGTGTGTATTAACCCTCTGTGTGTATTAACCCTCTGTGTGTATTAACCCTCTGTGTGTATTAACCCTCTGTGTGTATTAACCCTCTGTACCAAACTTTTAGGTTACGCTTTCTTTAAGTCAAAAGACACGCCAAACGGCTTAACAATACTTCCTTGAGCTGTCTCGGTAGACTCCTCCACATCAAGTGGCTGGATAAAATCCTAGACACGAAGGCTGTCCTGTAACGAACCAGGGGCCCGTTTCTTGAAAGCCGCGGAAACTTTTCGGGTTTTCATGGCCCTAGCAAAATCTCAAAACTTACCGTTACAGAGCTGTTTCAGGGGCATACACTACTCTGTTTTTAGATACAGATGAACTAAAAATGGCTTTATGGGCCCCTGCATCCTGTGTCCACAACCTCTTTACAGAAAGCACAATGGAAATGGGTTGGCCATATTGTCTGAATGCCAGACAGTCGAGAACTGTGTTAGCGGAAAAGTTCAGTTGCAAAGAATCCCTTTATAGCCTGGGGTGAGCTTGAATCAGTCCCCTTGGTAGTCAGCTGGACTTTTTCTATACAACAACAACTAGCTTTATTTGCGTGACCATAAAATACATACAGAGTTAGCAAGGTTTAGGTGTAATCAAATAATCAATTATTACAAGTTTTACACCTCGTCCAGAGTTTAAAGTCTTAAAATTGCGCAAATTACATAACAAATGTGAATTATTAACTTGCATTTTTAATTATTAACTCAGACTTACTGACATCCGACAAAGGTACGATGAAGGAGAACGGCAACACTAGATATTTTTTCAATCTTGAAAACCAATGTCAATCCAAAAAGAATATTGACAAACTGAAAATAAACGATAACACTTTTATCTACGATCAATTTGCAATTCTAGATAAACAAAAACAGTTCTACGAATCAATTTACCAATCCTGTGAAAACGACAATAACAACTCCTAAGAGTCCGCGGTTTTTTTCAAAGTCGAAAACATATCCCCATTATCTCTCGACGACCAAAAACTTTGTGAAGAAGAAGTTGAATGTATAAACGCAATCAATGGATTTAAAAAAGATGAAACACCAAGTACAGACGGTTTTTCTGCTGAATTCATTATTCTACAAATTTTTCTGGCCCGAGCTTCGAGCCGAAATGTTATCAAGGTTTCATTTTGCCTTTCAAACCGGATCACTCTCGATCAGTCAATGCCGAAGAGTTATTTCTCTCATTCCCAAAAAAGACAAAGACAAATTATGATAAGAAAATTTGCGACCAATTCTTTTATTGAATGTAGACTATAAGATACTTACCAAAATCATTGCAAAAAGAATTGAAAAAGTCTTGCCCAAAATTATCAATCCTAACCAAACAGGTCATGTAAAAGTACATATTAATGTTGTGCCGCGTAGCACTATGAACACAAATAGTGGATCAGAGAATTAACTCTGAAGTGTAAATAAAGTGCTAATTGAACCCATGAATAACCCACTGGGCGTTAGCCTTAGTAAAGGGAATCAGGGAACCACACGAGGTAAAGAAAAAATATTTTGACCTCGGTAGGAATCGAACTCACGACCTATCGTCCCCGACTTTCTCTGTTCGACCTCGTAGCTTAGTCGGCAGAGTAACGGTAGATCTAATCCGGAGGTCGTGGGCTCGATTCCCACCGAGGCCTAGGTCAAGAGATTTTACATCGTTTGACTCCCTGATTCCCGTTACTAGGGCCAGCGCCCAGTGGGTCATTCATGGGTTCAATTAACACTTTAATTTACACTTCAGAATTAATTCTCTGTTCCACCATTTGTGTTCATAGTGCTACGCGGCACTATATGATCACGATAATAGTTACTGTTTTAGTCTTAGTTTATAAAAGCTTTTGCAACTCTGTATGTATTTTATGGTCACGCAAATAAAGCTAGTTGTTGTTGTATAGAAAAAGTCCAGCTGACTACCAAGGGGACTGATTCAAGCTCACCCCAGGCTATAAAGGGATTCTTTGCAACTGAACTTTTCCGCTAACACAGTTCTCGACTGTCTGGCATTCAGACAATATGGCCAACCCATTTCCATTGTGCTTTCTGTAAAGAGGTTGTGGACACAGGATGCAGGGGCCCATAAAGCCATTTTTAGTTCATCTGTATCTAAAAACAGAGTAGTGTATGCCCCTGAAACAGCTCTGTAACGGTAAGTTTTGAGATTTTGCTAGGGCCATGAAAACCCGAAAAGTTTCCGCGGCTTTCAAGAAACGGGCCCCTGGTTCGTTACAGGACAGCCTTCGTGTCTAGGATTTTATCCAGCCACTTGATGTGGAGGAGTCTACCGAGACAGCTCAAGGAAGTATTGTTAAGCCGTTTGGCGTGTCTTTTGACTTAAAGAAAGCGTAACCTAAAAGTTTGGTACAGAGGGTTAATACACACAGAGGGTTAATACACACAGAGGGTTAATACACACAGAGGGTTAATACACACAGAGGGTTAATACACACAGAGGGTTAATACACACAGAGGGTTAATGCACACAGAGGGTTAATACACACAGAGGGTTAATACACACAGAGGGTTAATACACACAGAGGGTTAATACACACAGAGGGTTAATACACACAGAGGGTTAATACACACAGAGGGTTAATGCACACAGAGGGTTAATGCACACAGAGGGTTAATACACACAGAGGGTTAATACACACAGAGGGTTAATGCACACAGAGGGTTAATACACACAGAGGGTTAATACACACAGAGGGTTAATACACACAGAGGGTTAATACACACAGAGGGTTAATACACACAGAGGGTTAATACACACAGAGGGTTAATACACACAGAGGGTTAATACACACAGAGGGTTAATACACACAGAGGGTTAATACACACAGAGGGTTAATACACACAGAGGGTTAATACACACAGAGGGTTAATACACACAGAGGGTTAATGCACACAGAGGGTTAATGCACACAGAGGGTTAATACACACAGAGGGTTAATACACACAGAGGGTTAATACACACAGAGGGTTAATACACACAGAGGGTTAATACACACAGAGGGTTAATACACACAGAGGGTTAATACACACAGAGGGTTAATGCACACAGAGGGTTAATACACACAGAGGGTTAATACACACAGAGGGTTAATACACACAGAGGGTTAATACACACAGAGGGTTAATACACACAGAGGGTTAATACACACAGAGGGTTAATACACACAGAGGGTTAATACACACAGAGGGTTAATACACACAGAGGGTTAATACACACAGAGGGTTAATACACACAGAGGGTTAATACACACAGAGGGTTAATACACACAGAGGGTTAATGCACACAGAGGGTTAATACACACAGAGGGTTAATACACACAGAGGGTTAATACACACAGAGGGTTAATGCACACAGAGGGTTAATACACACAGAGGGTTAATACACACAGAGGGTTAATACACACAGAGGGTTAATGCACACAGAGGGTTAATACACACAGAGGGTTAATACACACAGAGGGTTAATACACACAGAGGGTTAATACACACAGAGGGTTAATACACACAGAGGGTTAATACACACAGAGGGTTAATACACACAGAGGGTTAATACACACAGAGGGTTAATACACACAGAGGGTTAATGCACACAGAGGGTTAATACACACAGAGGGTTAATACACACAGAGGGTTAATACACACAGAGGGTTAATACACACAGAGGGTTAATGCACACAGAGGGTTAATGCACACAGAGGGTTAATGCACACAGAGGGTTAATGCACACAGAGGGTTAATACACACAGAGGGTTAATGCACACAGAGGGAGAGGAGGAAGCCAAAAAGAAGACTGACTGGTTTAAATTTGAGAAATAATCAAAATGAATGAGTTGTGTTTAGTTGAGATAGAAAAGTTCAAAAAAGTACGAGACTCAAAACAAACATAGAGACTTTATATCAATGGTATCCAGTGAGAGAAAATTAAAAAATTTGTAAATATTTTAAACATCTTGCAGCTGAGTTATAATTAGACCGCTTTGATAACAAAATGCGACCCTTCTTCTGTATGAATTTGTTTTCCGTGGGTTTCTCTTTCCGCGGATTTTTTCCAGCCATTTTCCCTTGCTCGAAATTGTTTGTTTTTCAGTTTCCTACCCCTTCACTTTTCTAATGAATCGTCCCGGCCTCCTTGAATATTCAACAGTCTAATATTATATTAATTTTAATCTTATTCCTTTATATGATTCAACTCGATAATGATGACTTCTGTCCAAACCTACAGAAAATCGATAACAAAAAGATTTATTTCAGTAGCGGCCATTTCTATGTACACGGGGGCTGACAACTCTAACAAACGCTGTTTGAGCAATACCAGGTCTTAAATTAAGTCGTCCCGGAAATTTTATCATCCTCCCGAATTTTTGGGAAACGTCAAATAAAATTTCCCTCGATGTCCCGATTTTTTTCTGCAATCTTCCGGAATTATCGCGCGTTTCCCGGAAAAATTTCCAAGTGTCCCGATTCCCGCAGAAATCTCCAAATTCCCGGAACAATTTTGGCTTTGTCCCGAAACAACGTTTGTTAGAGTTGTCACCCCCCGTTATGTACGGTTTTACGTGTAACCAGTGGCGTTTAGGACATTTTCCAAATCTATATAACTCAGCTCAAATTTAACTCAAATTCGGTGAAGTCCTCATCAAGAGACTCAGGACAGAAAACTAAACCAATCTATAATTTATTCTCTCTTTCTTGATCGCGCGGTAAGAAATTGCCAAAATGTTTTATGCTTGTGGCGCGCAACTCAATAAGTTCAGGTCTGTTATATTTTCGTCGTAAGCTGCTCCAATTTGAGTGAAGTAAGACATGATGGAATTTAGGTATGTCCCGCTTTATATCATTAACCAAGTTATGTTCTCCTGCTTCTTTTACGAGAGCTACACTTTACTCCACTCTCGATTTCTATCGCGACCGAAAATTACAAAAGTCTGAAATGACCTCATCACTTGGAGGAGCCGGATTGGATATGGAATGCCCCTTTTTTATTTGTTATTATTTCCACACTGCAATAAAATATAAAAGTACAGTCTGTCTCCGCCTACAAATAGCAAAGGCTGATCGTGGTGGGTGGAGCTACACACAGTCCGTGGTTAAACTGGTAATTATTAAGCTAAGCTACCGGACAGTACAACAATATTAGATTAAATAAGACAATATTAAATTAAAAGAATAAAAGAAAAACAAGATGACATGAAAACGAAAACAGGAGGATATGAAGTTTAAGAAGGTCTAACAAAAACTACGCATTAAAAATACATATTTAATATGTCTGTGCAGAAAGGTGTCTTTCCATCCAAACTGAAAGAGGCAAAAGTTATCCCTGTCTATAAAATAAAAAAAAACTGGAAAAACGTGCGGCTAGACAATCGCCCCTGAGTTAACAAAACAACTTGTCTAGTTTAATTATTTCCGCAGTGTAAAATTTCACTATGTTTAAGAAACACACATGATGGTTGTAGCCTTTTGGTGTTGGTGAACATTGTTACGGCATCTCAGCACAAACAAATAAGCTTCTTGTACGCGTTAGAGTTTCTTTCAAAACCTTTTCGCAACTCTCGCCATTTGATCACGCAACATGACAAAGTCATAAATAACTCAAACCTGCTTACTGTAAAACAGCAAATGAAGAAGCCTGAGCCGTGTATTTCACTGTGATAAAACACGACGGGCATTTAATTGAGAACACGAGGGAAATGTAGAAAATACGAGCCGCAGGCGAGTGTCTTCTACATTTCTCGAGTGTTTTCAAATGTCCGGAGCGTTCTTTCCCAGTGCAATACACGGCTCAGGCTTCTTCATTACTTTATGATATAGATTTTATACGTGCAAAACAATAAAGCACGCTTTTTCTATGTTTTATACTCTGATAAAACATGGGTTTTTGACCAATCAGAGCGGGCGAAGGGTCTTATCTACATTATTTAAGAAATTGAAAACACGTACCGTGTTTCTATCGAGTGAAAGAAAGTTTGGGAGAACGAGAAATTGCGGCTCGTGTTCCCACACCTTTTTCGACTTCTCCGAAGTTTTCACGAGTGTTTCCATAGAAACACGGAGAACATGATTTCTATTTCTTTTAGAAAACACTGCGTCAAAAAAGGAAAATAACTTTGATCATCAAAATGTAAATTCTCTATGGTGGCGCCATCATTATGTCAACAGCTCGTGTTAGTTGTGTTTTTATCGAGTATATTTTGTATAATTTCAAAGCTGAACAAAGACTTTCCAGCAATCTGATTGGTTGAGCGATCCCTTATATGACGTTTTATATAATAACCCATGCAAGTTATTACCGTTTTAAAAAGCCTCATAGCTTTACAACCAGTATTTTTTTTTTACCCCTCAAACAAATCATGCAAAAATAAAGGAAATAAACTTAATGTTTTATTACTTACTTATACACAAAGGCGACAAAATAAAACGGAAGGAAGGTAAGAATATCTGATTACTTAGAAGGGGAACTTAAAATGATTGATATAGCTTCCTTTAATAGATCTCTCAAAGCCAGGTGAATGAAAAGAGTATCTATATAAGTAGAACTGTGGAAGTTGGAAAAAGTTTCTTTGATTCAGAACTTGAAAAATATTCATATCTTAACATAAAAGACAGTCGCGTCATCATCACAGTATCAGATCCTTTTTTCCAAGAAATTCTTGAAATCTGCTCAGAAGCCACTCCGATTATGATTAA